>JAGFNX010000288.1:0-41573 GCA_017657125.1 Scopulariopsis brevicaulis
GGGTGGGGGGGGGGGGGGGGGGGGGGCCCGTACGCGTTGGTGCCCAGCTTCAGGGGCGAGGCCCTCTGCGCCAGAGACGCGGGCCTCAGGCTAGCTGTCGCCTGTCTGAACATGATGACGGTAGGTATGTGATGACGGAACTTTGGAACAAAAAAAGGATGGAGTGGAGATTTATCAATTAGGCCCTCAGTTCATGGCCGAGAAAAGAAAAGCGAGAACTGGAATTATTCCCGTCTGTGGCCTCCTTGAGGGCATGTAATGACTCAAAATCGGGAGCGAGGTCACAGGGAAGGTCACAGGGACAGGAGGCTCGAAAAGGCTGGGGGGGCGGGATGTGTCTTCAGTCACGAAGAAATTAATCAAGCTGGAAGCGATGTCGGAAGCTGGGGTGGGAATTTTGGGGTCGCTAGCTCCCCCACCAGCTCCCCACATCAGTCACCGATATACCTCGGTCGTGATTGGTCAATTGACTCCACGCTCGACTGCAGGTGCTCGGCCATTTTCGGACTCAACCGGCTACGGGACAACTGTATCAGACCTTTAGGCGGTCACAAATACAAACCACACGGGAAAACCCATCAGACGAAAATGTGTAAATTTCTGTAAACGAAGCCCTCAAGACATCAGTCTCACGTCTTGCAACTGTACAGCAACAAAAACCAACTGACCCAACAGAAACATCAACCCTCCCAGAGGCCCCATCAAATATCAAAAGAAGGACGATGAACAGAACTACAAAGATATCCTTGCCAACGCGGGGAATGGAAGGGGGGAACGGGGACCAAAAATACTCCTCAAACTCCACGCGCTCGCTTGAAAACTCTTAGCAGTCCCTTGCCCGGAAAATCAAAAATGGTTGTGGGAGAATGAGTGATGGTATGTACATTTGTGTCGACGAACAAAGGGAAGATCGAGGTGGTGACAGTCCTCTCCCGGCCGTCGGACCGTGTAACTCGCGGATCGAAGAACGGCGCGCCGGGGAGGGACGAGGTTGTAGCGAAATAAGATGGCGAGGACTAATGACAGCAAAGGCCGGGGCCGGCGTAACAAGGCCATTCCTGGTAAAGCGACGCATAATTACAACGGGAGAATCGAAATAGCACCACCAGCGCCGGCGAATAATCCCAACTGCGCTTGAGAAGGACAGTATGACGCGGGCCTTGGTGGTTGATGAAGCGAAGGTAAAGGAAATAGTCGTAGCATCGTTAAGACTGGCCTCTGGGGTCGGAAGACGGTCCCCCGGACAACGGCGGTCTTGGAGATTGGAGTTTCGGAGGGCGTGATGCGAGTGCATCGCTGGCCAGACGGTGAATTGTGACACACAAATGGAAAGGGTATCGTTGTGGCTGAAAATAATACGGTAGTGGCTGACGAAGCTTCCCGGGATATGCCCGTGTTACATGACCACGCAGCACCCGCATCCCTTGCTCTGCTTCTCGGCCTCCTGCTGCTCCGGGACCCTGGCGGCGGCCGGCGACATGGGCTGCTGCTGCATACTGTTTGGCCTCGGGCTCGGCAGCGGACTGGTCTGGGGCGGCTTGTCCTGTATCCGGGGCATGGTCGAGTAAGAGTTCGGTTTCGGTGTGATGCTCCGCGGTACCTGTTCGCTCAGAGGCCACTGGTCGGACTGTGCGGCGTTGGCATCTGGCGACTTCGGCTCGGGTTCGCCCTCTCGCTTTTCGGGGGGTTGGCGGAAGCCGTCGTCGGTCAACGGCCGGAACTCCTTGTCGAGCACGTTGCCAAACTTGCCCTCCTTCTCCCACTTCTCCTGCTGGAGTCGGCGGGCCACGGTGGGCAGGAGCTGCTGGTCGGGCGGGAGGCGGGGGTCGGGCTTGTAGGCAGAGAGCATCCACGGCGGATCCCCCTCAGGCTGCTTGCTCGAGCTAGAGCCGAGATTGAGTTCGCCAGACCTAGTGGACGGGCGAGTGCCGTTGCTGCTGCTTATGGAATCCTTGTTAGGGCCAGATCGCGTCTTTGGCCTCTGGCCCGCCGAGGTTACCCTAGACGAAGGCTTACGACTTCCAGGGGCGGAGGCCGTCGGTTTCCGGGAAGAAGCGTCGGTCGCGGACCGTTTTCCGGCTGGCGCTGCGGGGGCCGAGCCCTCCTGCTGCTTCATACTCGCGCTCCTCGATCTCGGCTTCTGATAGGTTATCGAGTCGACATCCAGTAAAGAGATTCCATCGCTCGTGTTCTTGCGGGAGACGGGGGTTGGTCGTTCTAGGTAGTCAAGGGGTATCGGCGCAGGGCTCAACTTAGCAACCGGGATGCGCGTCCCTCCCTTCGTGAGACCATTCGCAACACAGAATCCGGCGCTGTCTTCCTCGGCTATCTCGTCTGGTAGCCTGAGGTCCCACGATGGCGCGTCGACATCGGCGACGTTCCGATCCGTAGCGTTAGAGTTCTTACGGGACCTGGACGGGGCGTGCGACTCGGATGCGGGCCCATCTCCAGCCTTTTGATGGATACTGGACTGGTCGCTCTGTCGAGTGTCCCTCCTCACCCGGCTGTGCGATCTCGGCTTTGGTAATATGAAGCCGGCGGCCTGGAGCTCTTCGCTTTCGATCTGAGCCAGCTTGTCCCGGTGAATCCACTTTGAGTTTTCATCGTACATGCCATCAATGTGGCCAGGCTTGGAATCCGTCGTTGCCCGTCTACCGGTCGTACCGTTGCGGCTGGCCGGGGCGTGTTCGGAGATGCTGTCAGAATGGAGGTTGCCGTTCACTCTGCTGCTGTCATAGTCGGGACCATACGACGCTGGTGCGCGGGTGAGCTCATGCTGACGGCCGGTTGACTTTCCAGGATGCGGGTTCCCATTCACGGCATGGTTTCGAGTGGACAGTTCGCCGTTCGGTCCGTGGAAGGCCTGGTCGGAAGTCGGGAAAGCGTAGTCTCCGTTTACGTCCTCGTCGAACGCAGTTGACGCATCATCCTTCGTCATCTGCTGGGAAGCCAAAGGCAAGGTCAGCAGCTGCAACATAAACCCCGTATCTACCTTCTTAGGCGTCTCGGGTCGTGCCGGGAAGGCGACAATAGAGTCGCTGAACGGGAAGCGAAGGCGCTAGAAAGATCAGGAGCGCGATGGCAGCTTCTTACCTCGGTGGGGTGGAGATCGTCATGGTTCCAGGAGCGATCCTCGTGGTCGCTACTCGGAATGAGGGTCGTCGCTGTTGCGGAAGCGGGGTGGGCTGCGGAGATGGCCGGCATTCTCGTCTGCTCCTCCGCCGTGGCAATCAGAGGGCGTGGTGCCTCCGGGCAAGATGTTCGCTCTCGGTTCCCACGGCGTCTGCTGGTTCTTCCCACAGAGTCGGCTTCAAAGTGTTGTGTTGAATTTTGTTGAGAATTAAATCGCGCTCGGGTGCGTCGCGGAGATGAAGAGAAGTCGGGGGCTAGGGGCGCCGTTGGTTGTGGTCAATCGCTCGCGCTGGCGATGAAGGAGGAGGCGTGAGGAGATATTACGGAGTTGTTTGCGAAGCGGCGATTGTCCGGCCGGGTGGGGATCAGGTCGGCTGTTAGCGAACGGAATCAAGAGACCGTCCCTTTGACGGGGTTTCTCAGCCAGTAGATCCAGATGGCTCCATCCACGGTGGACGTCGTCGCAAGAGTGTACAGATGGGGGATTCGAGATAAGGAACGAGGGGGCGAGGTGGGAGGATTCAGGAGAATCACCGGCGAATGGTCGAAAGGGGCAGAGGCTTCGGCAAGAGGCAGAGAGGGATTCTCGTTGGTCGACAGTCGCGTCGCCGGGTTCAAGCCAAGACGAGGTTCGAATCGCCCTCCCGTGTCTCAATTCATGTCAAGAAAAAATTAAAGGAAACACAAAAAAAAGAACGTGATGGGTTAGGAAAGCGGGATGACAAGGAGACTCTACGTGGAGATGCGCAGAGGAGTCCTGGGCAAGGAGAGGTAAATTACCAGAGTGCACGATCAGATATTTTTCTGGGAGGCTGGTTGGACAGTGGTCCGCCGGGTCCCCACGGGACGCCGGGGCGCTGATTGCTGGGGATGCACAGCACAACGCCCCTGGCAAGGGCCTTGCACAAGCAGGCTAGCCCGATACTGTATTCCTGGAGATACGCGACAGTACAAGTAATTACCCGGTAATCTAATATGTATAAGTACAAGGCGATATTATCGCCGGCCCTAGTTCCTGGGAGAGGGGGAAAAGAGTAAGCCGAGTTGGATTCCGGAGATTCCGTTCTCGTAGGCGTTAGAACTGTCGCGCAAATGTGAAACCGAGTCCGAGATCAGGGCCAGAACGCCGTCAAATTGACTTTGTAGCTTGATACTGGCAACTGCGCTTGAGTTGCGCCTATCGCCGCCCGCAGCGCCATCTCCATCCTATTCTCCGTAGCTAGCGCATGCGGCAGGCGCGCCCCACCGGTGCCAGGATGGCGGAAGTACCGTAATTCGCTGCATCCACTTCCTGCCAAATAGGGCCTCTGGGTCCCGCTTGCCGTTTTACGACGCGATCCTTCATCAGAACCCCCGTCACCTGATTACACCCATCTTCGGGTCTTTTCCTTCATCTTCTCCTTGGCTTCCATTTCACCCCTTGTTTCGTTTCCGGAAAAGAAGGGCTCGAGCCCCAGGCCAGATCTGAGGTACACTGTATTCTTCACTGACCGCCTGTGCTCTTCGCAGCGCTTGTATCCTTCTCCTCTTCACCTCCCACTCAGTTTGCTGATTGCGCGGTCCAAGAGACTAACGTGAGCTTGGGTCATCTCCGAAGGCTCAGCGCAATCTCTAGCCATCGTGTAACTCCACCCTGCCGCCCCAATCGCCCGTCCCACGGCCTTCGGTGAGGCTTGCCTGCCACTCTGTTAGCGCCGACTGCGGTGACGGTCCGATCCGAAAAGGAGACAGGTGGACGACGCATCTCTGGGGGGCCACAGACCTTATTCACGAGTGGGCCCGGCATTCCCGTTTTATGGAGGGATCAGGGTCCAGAGGTAGGGTGGAACCGCCCCGCCCAGGACTGAGCTCTGAGCTCGTTAAGACGAGGGTGGCTTCATACAAGACTGTTGCTCTTCTTACCTCGTACTTGTATTCACGGCACTTGTCTCTCGAGGAAGTATTTATCGGTTTCTGTCAAGATGGGACTTCATACTCATGCAGCTAACGTTTGTCGAGCCCAAGAGTGGAAAGGATCAGAAAGGATCGCCACCGTTTGGTATGACGCTAGGCCGAGCTCGGAGGAGTTGGGATGGGGCCCTGGCGATAGAGGGGACGCGCCTCACACTGTAGCGACACTTTCCAATGGATGCGCATGGACGACTCCCGTTTGTATTTCTTCCTTTTTATATAGCTCTCTTCCCTCTTGGATAGGTATCCGGCGGCCTGGAACACCTCCATGGCCAACATCTTTGGATACTCCTGGATTTGATATCACCATGCCGCCAACTGATCCGAGTTCGACTTTCATTATCCCAGCCCAACTTCACCCTCGACCCGGGTCCTACTCACTTTTCGACCGCGCGGTTGACCTCGCATGAGAGGAGCTCACAGTCACCTAGGTTCCCGGCTTACACTTCGATCAGCCCGGCCAATGGGGCCTCCCACTGGAGTTGTGTGTGGGCGCGTGAGGCGATTCGAATGCGCGGCATCGAAGAGGGAAGAGGGGTGAGATCGAAATCGACTGGCCTGGGTCTGTTCAAACTCTAGGTCGAGGCTCACGTTTGTCAAATTGACATCGCGGTCCGAACTTTGGGTCACACGGCGGCCCAACGGGTCACGGCTCAGCCTCGAGGTGCCTCGTTCGCTAGATTTCTGTCGCGCAACGTCACTGCACTTCCCCGGGCCAGTTGAGGCCCACGACGTGCCCAACGTTCAAGGTTAGCAGCGCCGATGTGGATATTACGGCTCCCTCATGTGGAGATACGCGCTTATCGACGCCATGGCTCAAACTCTATTTTGGCGCGCGCTTCTTGCGTGGGCTCGAGGCTAGGGCCGGGAGCCTGGACAACGGGCGTCGGCAATATTATTGTGGCGGGAAGGGGACGACGAGTCGGTCAAACCTTATCGGACCCCATGTGGCTTTGGCAACTCTCCATCCGGCTGGGTCATCGTCGAGCTTGATGCTGCTTCGAGCATTGTTGGATGGGCGGGAACGCGGCCTAAACGTGAAGCCGCACACCGCGTCCAGGACAGCGAAGTCAGTCGGTATGGCTACACTTCCATCGTGTCTCGCCTATAAGAAAGCCACATCACGTCGCTCTTGTCCCCCGAGGAAGAACTGCCCATCACTTCAGAGAATTTCCTCAAGGATAACTTAAGAAGGCAGCAGCAGGGCGGTTGCTGCCTACAAAAGCGCACCGCCGGTTGGCCACGCTCCGGCCATGACGGGGCTGCGGCATATCAACCGATGAATGGGCATCCAAACTCGCCATCTTTGTCTGTTTTAAGCGCCTGATAAAAGCATCTTTGTCCCTTTTGTTCATCTTGCTCACATGTCAAGTATGCGTGGCACTAGTCCGCCCATGTATGGGTCGCTCCTACCCTTGAAAAAAATTCGCTGTCAATAAACACATCATGAAAATCGCAAAATTTCGCGACATCCAAGTTTACATCGCCAACTTGAGCGGTTACAATGTCATCGCCTCTTGCGCCTAGTCCGAGCCCTCGCGCTGCCGTCCCCCGCCAGAAACAGACTCTCAAGCCGCAAATGCTCCGCCGGCATCTCTGGCAGAAACAGTAAGCAAGCCACAACCCACAGACCCGCATCAACGGGACCCCATGGGGGGGAAGCCTATGACGACGACAAAAGTCTGGACGTTGACTGACGAGACGCAGCCTCTTGGACAACTATGACATGGACTTGACGCTACACCACGTTACCTTTGACCCGAGCGCCGAGGACGCCGCGGGGCGCTGCCTGGGAACCCACAAGAAGCGCGACGGCACCACCGCGCCGCTCGTCCTAGAGTGGATATCCGACATTCCCGCGGGACTCCCCATAGCGCTCATCCAGCTGCGCGACGAGCTGCCGACGGACCAGTCAAGGTACCGGAGGCCAGAGGAGGTCCGCACGCTGCGCATCGCGGGGGTGCACGCCCAGGGGCGCGCCGCGCTGGCGTACGAGCTGCCGTACGTCCCCGTCACGCTGCGCGACGTGCTGGTTAGCGTCGAGAAGCCGGCGCCGGAGGACCGGTGCGTGCTGGCGAAGCTGGTCGCGACGCAGGTGCGCTCTCTGCACGTACACTTTCGAAACAAGCACATGGCGCTGAGGACGGAGAGCTTCGTGTTCCTAAGGGACCCGGGGTTCACGGGCTCCAACAAGAGACGGGGCGCCGCGGGGCTGGACCTGAAGAACCCTTACCTGCTCGACTGGGGCCGCGAGTCGTGCCCCAGCGTGTACCAGCACCCCGAGTTCGACCCCGAGAGGAAGATGTGGTACTACGACGTGTGGTCGCTGATGATTGTGCTCTCCGAGATTGCGGAGTGGAAGCCCATGGACGCGACACCAGCGCGGGACGGGAGGGAGCTGCTGAGGAGGAAGATGGAGAGGTGTAGGAAGGTGTCGAGCCTGGAGTGGAAGGGGGAGAACACGGCGAGGGTGTTTAGGTTTGGGTTTGAGTTTCTGGAGGGGAGGGAGAGGGAGCTGGAGGGGTTGTCGTGGAGTGGCGTTAAAAGGTTCTTTGATAGGCTCTATGAGCTGCTTGATGCCTCGGGGTGACGGGGCCTGGGGTTGTGTCGATTGGGATGTGAAGGACTACGCAGGGAGAACCGACGATGTCGAGGACTAAGGGTGGTAATGACGTGGAGGGGACTACTGGGAGGGACTGACGATACGAATGACGACTAGAATGTGGGCGGCACCGTGTTGTTTTAACCCCATCCACCTATATCTAGATTTGGGCTCTCCAGAAGAGATGACGACGCCTATGAAATAATGAATCTGAACAACCTCGAAGACCTGGCTGCTTCTGTTCTCCTGAACCAAGTAGTGATCGCGAATGTGTGCTAACGCTGTGTTGTGTTGCTATAAGAATGTTGGGATCATTGCGATCTACGAGGGGAGGTCGGCGGCGGCTGTGGGGAAGCGCACGTCAGCCGCCGCAGACGCCGTTCATGACTTCCTCTCTCATCCACCATCCTGCTCATAACACAGCCCACATTCACACATCTCGAGGACGCCGGATATATTGAGCCCGCGATGTAGACCCCCCTCATACTCCTTATGCTCCTCGGTAATCCTACAAGGTAAATTCGCCCTCCGGCAAACCGCAACCCAGGCAATGAACCCTCGCTGACTGTCCTCCCAGAGAATGGAATCCGTGACGGGGAATACGTCCTCCGCAAACCAGCGCGGGGGCGAGACAGAGGCGAGACGGACCCGCCGCACGAGGTTCGTGTGTATATCGGACACGCACAACCGCAACGTCGCACTCCCGAAGGGGGACGTCCTCATCCACGCGGGAGACCTGACCAACAGCGGGAGCTATGCGGAGGTGAGTTAGACATTCCGCTGGAATGTGCCAAGTCTGTTCGTTACCGGGGCTTGACTTGGTACCGCCGGCGTGGATTTACATGGTACGGCGCGGCTGTCTCAGACGGAGCTCGGACCTGACTTCCGTGTAGCTATCGAAGGCGGTATCATGGTTGGAAAAGGCGGACTTCGAGTGCAAGGTCGTCATCGCAGGTACCGTATCTCCCGTCTTAACTTCACCAGCCTCATACT
Source organism: Scopulariopsis brevicaulis (assembly GCA_017657125.1). Taxonomy (NCBI): domain Eukaryota; kingdom Fungi; phylum Ascomycota; class Sordariomycetes; order Microascales; family Microascaceae; genus Scopulariopsis; species Scopulariopsis brevicaulis. The sequence goes on from JAGFNX010000288.1 coordinate 8,678, forward strand.
CCCCCACACGAAGCAGTCCGAGCCTTAAGCAGGTTAGCCATAGCGTCAAGCTCACAACACGCAGGAAACCACGACATCTCCCTCGACCGAAACCTCTCCGAAACCCAGGCCTCTCTCTCCAGTCAGCCCCAAGGCCCAGAAGCTTCCATCTCCCTCCTCACCTCCTCAGAGACAATAACCTACCTCATCCACACCTCGCGCACAATCAGTCTCATCTCCCCCCAAGGGCCCCAGACAACCTTCACAATCTTCGGCTCCCCCTCCTCGCCCCTTAACCCCGCACACCCCCCCGATTTCAGCGCCTTCCAGTACCCCGTTTCCCCACAGTTCCCCGACTCCCCGCGACTCTGGGATGACATCCCGCCAGGCACCGACATCGTCGTCACCCACACGCCACCGCACACCCACCTCGACGAGAGAAAGTCCGGTCTCCACACAGGCTGTCCCGCCCTCCGTCACGCCCTGCAGAGAGTCCGGCCCCGGCTCGCCGTATGCGGCCACGTCCACGAGGGGCGGGGCGCGGAGCACATAACGTGGGGCCCCGGGGGAGTGGACGCGGTGGAGACGTGGGTTGATCCCGCGCCGGAGGGCCGGAAGATGTGCCTCGTGGGCCTGAGGCGCCGGATATTCGGCGCGGAGACGTGTGTTGTTAACTGTGCTGTTATGGCTAGGTCGTATCCGCAGGGGGGGCATGCAAGGTTGAATAAGCCGATTGTCGTGGACATGGAGCTTCCGGTGCGGGAGTAGACAGGGAACGCAGGATCACGGGATGGAGGCGCGGCTTCCTGTCTGCCTGTAGCGGGACCTCGAGGCATCGTGGGAGGCCGCGTGTCTGTCGGGATGCGTCGCTTCGTGGCTCCCGCTATGTTGGTATGGGAGCGTCTCATGATCTTGGGTGCCCTCGGATCCAAGATGGCAGTCGTTGGCCCCCATCGTGAAGCAGCAAGTACTCGCTATAGGTCCGGCTCAGTTCCCAGGAAGGGAATGACCATACGCTTTTCCTTCTCCAAGTGTCGTGATCTAAGTCGACGAGGCACCCCAAGCCTACGTGAGCTCAAGCCAATTCATACCGCCGCTTACAACCAACCCATTGCCGCTACGCACACCAGTGGCAAGGAATTCCCAGATATTCCCGTCCCCGGCCCTCCCCCATGCAAGTACGCAAGCTATGCGTTCCCCTAGACAACGCGGCTCTCACGATCCACTCCCGACTTCACAGGCGCCATCTAATACGTGCTTTTTGGGGCCTCGCCGCCAACCATCTTCCTCCAAGTATACCGCCTATCCCCGACCCATCTCCAAGTCACAACAACAACGTCACCCAGCCGGTTGCAAGTTCACTGTTTACCAGGAGAGGACCAAAAGACGGGAATCAAGTCACGCCACGCTGCGACTGATCAGCGGACAGTCCCGAAACGCCTCCCGGCGGACCGCCCCGTACCATGGGGCCCGGGTCGGCGGCGGGAAGCCGAGAGGATCGCCAAGCCTCACCTGACCAGCCCGGCCCATTGCCACCGCCCAGTTGCCCAGTTGAGAGAACAGGGTTGCAGGGCGCACTGTCGTCCGGACAAAGCTGAGACCCGCCCCTGCCTCACCCCATACCTAGGCCACCCTTCCAATGGAGGCAGCCGAGCCGGGGGAAAAGATCGCCTGCTCCAGATAATCAGCACCAACCTCCCCCTGTAGAATCGAAGAATCGACGGGGATTCCCCGCTGCCGCACTTCCCGCCGTGGCGCCCTCGGAGCTACCCACGCACTACAGGGGTTCACCCCTACTAGCGCTACCGGGTCATGCGCGCGGGGGCGCCTCCTGGCGAGAATCAAGGCGGCACTTCACCCTTGCCCGCGGAGGGTACTTCATGCATGCCCAAAGAAGCTTGCCTGTGCGAGAGGAAGATAATCGTATGCAGAGATCACCCAGTCCCAGTTTCCGCGGGGATTCGTGAGCCAATTCGAAGTGACCGGGGTGCTGGTATTCAGGCCGGGAGGCCCTCACTTCGAATCACAACCCGGAGGCGATGCGGGGTGCGGCCTGACAGAGCTGCCCACCGCCCCCACGTTCGATCTCCGCCCGGGCTCGGAGTCCCATCTAAACGGGTTAAGACGACTTGTGTCTGGTTGTACGTAACGCCTCGGATGCACTTCGTGTTGCCCAATCCTCAAGCGACTGCTATTGAAGCGATTCACTGGATGCCCCGCAGCGCTTACAGCAGCCCAGGTGCGAAAGTGGCCAATCAAGAGGCGTGATTCATGCAGTGCCAGCCCAAAGTGTCAAAGAGGTATCGCGGGGAGGGGGCCGGGAAAAGGTGCACGAGACAGGGGCTCGTCGGGGCTCCGAAGTTACAATTTACTTGGAGCTCCGACGCTCCGTCTCCCGGATACTCCACTGGGTCTTTCATGCGCGACTGCTGAGGATCCCCGGACGGGTCTCGGACCTGCCTCGCTACGCAAGGCCTAACTGTTTGAGGCCACCCGTCTGGCTCCCGGGAGGCTTCTCACAGATGGCCTTCCATCGTCGATGCCTCAGATGCCCAGGCAACGAGGGATTTGTAGCTGTGGGCCAGACGAGGGGTAACGCCACGGCGGGGCTGCTAGACCCTTGTCAAGCGCTCCGTATCCTGATGTCCCCGCCGAGCTAGCTTGAGACGTGAAGCAGCACACCCGGGGGGCCAAGTACTGCTGCTCCCTCCCACGGACATGGCTGAGCAAGTGAGGGGCTGCCTCGCGACGCGCAGCCATTCCGTCCAGTGTTGGCCCAAGAAAAGAGAACGGAAGTAAGGGGGGGGGGAGGCACTGTCCCCCGCACCGCACTGCAATCCCTCGAAGGATGGAAGGATTGGAAAGGCCAACGCTTCCAACGACCTGCACCGAAACCACTTGGTAGGATCGCCCAGCTGCAAGAGAACACCCGGGCGTTGTTTTGTCTCCTTCTCGGTCCTTTCCCGACCGTTACACCCACGTTCCCAAGAGTGGGGGAGACGGGGGGTCTTCGATCGAAAGACCAGGGTTGTCCGCGAGCAAGGGGTTACCCCAGAGGATCTGACGGACATCGGCACCTCGCCGCATGTGGGCCGCACCTTCAACCCTGGTCGATACTCCGTACTTCGTTTCGCTGGGGAATTTGCCAGCTTCGGTTCTAGACACTGGATCATTCGTGTTCAGACACCCGTGCGAGAAGCCAATGGTCGGTTCGGGTCCTCCCACCGGCCGCGGTGACGGACAAGCGGCTGGTCCCAAAACAAGACAAGCGCAGCACAGGTCCCAACTCGAAAGAAGAGGCTCGAAGCTCTCCCGGCTCTTTTCGGGCGACCGAGGCTCACAAGATCCTGTCGCCGAAGTGGGGCGTGCCGAAAGGCGAGTGTGATTTGCTGAGATCCAACGGAGTCTGCCGATCAGAGGCCAGCCCCTCCTCATGCTTCCGTCCCCGTCCACGCTTGGCTGCATCGAATCCAGAGCTTCGTCCAGACCCTGGTTGAAAACCCCTCCACCAAAGAGGAGCTCCCCTTGTCCCGCATCATGCATTGGTGTGGCGGGCCTTCCGCGAAATCCTACTGGCCTGAATCTGGTCGGGGCAACCTCATTCGCTCCGCTTGCGTCACCTAATGCACGGCCTGGCGAATCGAATGTCCCCTGCCGCCCCTCTTCGAGGTCGCCTGCCCCTCCTTCCCGAAGAGGGCCGGTGCGACGCGGAGCAGCTCACACCAGAATGGCACTGGACTCCCGCTGTCCACGTCGATGGTGAGGCGGTCTCGGCAAATAAGATTTGCTGTAGATTCGCCCATTAAATGCACATCACTCTGGCACCATGCGTGAAGAGGAAGGGTGGCCCGGTGCACTTCTAGCCGCATGTGCTCTGGGCACCTATCACGCCCTGACGGTGGCTGTAAACCATCCCTTCCTTGAAAACGGAGCATCGTACCTGCTTCCTAGTGATGTGACGCAACGAGGCTGGGTGGCCGTGGTTGTGACGCCGAGTGTACCAGCAAATCCGAGACATGCGGAGGAGTTGAGCTTGTGAGTTTGGAAGATGGGACGATGATAGGCGTGGAACGCTGACGGCCTCGTGAACAACGTCTAGGCCCAGGCCACAAAGCGTACGAAGCCCCACGTCTTTGGGTAATGCACCTTGTGCAAGAACGGCTTCGGTCATTCGCCCCTTCAAACACGTTAGACCCACCACCCGACATATCACCCGTGAGATGAGATTCATCATCTTCAATCATTAGGGGGAAGTTGCCAGTTAGTCGTGTGGAGCAGGAATACCCGATTGGGGCAATATAGGTGAGCTCGGGACTCATACAATGACGAGTAGCAAAGGCCGATTCATGGGGGGCCATCGGCCGCTGGCCAAACTCGGGGTACGATTCGACCGCCCACGTAGCTCGCAACTGTCGGTCACTGCGGCCAAGGGCTGCGGATGAATCTGAGTGGTCGGGCCTGGTAGGTCTTTCCCAAAAAAGACAGTGCGACAACAGCCGACCAAGATGAGGGAGGTGCGACCTGCTGCAAGACCCGCATACCCAGGGCCAGGAACGAGGCGAGCCGAGACGACAGGCGGTCGTTGCTTGTGTGTGCTCGTCGATCCTTGAGCGTGGTAGCTTCGTATTGTGCGTCCTGATAGGACATAAGACGATGTATGGACTCGGTGGGATCAAAATAAGGCGCTGCTTGGGCACATCCGTGAAACTAGCACATTCGGGTTGCACCTGCCTGAGAACGAGATGGGGAAGGCAGACCTTGCTGATTTGTCACTTAGGCCATGAAGGTTCTGTCTGCCGTTGCGACCAATTGAGCTGCTCATTTTCTTTCCCTCCTCGTCGTCAATCGGTGGATGGAAGGCGCGCCTTCTTCCGCAATTCGCTGGGCCGTGTTTTTGGGCAGGCGTGGAGGCGCCACTGAATCATAGAGGGCGAACAAGCGGAAGGCGCTATTGCGGAGTACATATTATGCATCGCCGATAGAATGCTCAGGTCCCATCCTGCTTCGTACATACCATTTTATGCACCGAGGCAACCTTAACCACTTGGTGCCCAAGACGGCTGTTTCGCGACGTGACGCTCGAGGCTTCATTATCGGGCTTCGCGTCCTGCGTTCCTGACAGGGATCCTGTATTTGTTGACGGTCTCCATTCCTCGTCTCCTCGGATACTCACTTGCCCGTCTATCGATAATCTCTCCTCCGTGACTCGGGCGGGGGGCTGATACAGCGGTCTGGCATGCCCCTCCCCACTTGACCACTTGACCCCTCACCGCCACTGCTTCGCACCACGTCGAGCGACCGTTCATGCAGGCCGACGGTTTCGTCTCGGTATCCAATCGTTAACCGGGTGAAATGTGCAGTCCTGAAGGTATCCATGGCATTCTGTAGGTTTCTCGCCATCTTGCTGAAGACGGTCCCGCGCTGGGGACCGTCTCGGCCAACCAATCGCTGTCTTTCCAAGATTCTCACGATGCGGGGATGCAGACTAGATTGTATCTTTCCGTCGCCTTACACATCTCGTACCCAGCAGTGCCTTCAGCCCCCGTAATATCGACGACTCGGGACGCCGTCCATTACGAGGCAAGGCCCGGTTGGCAGGAGTGGTAGCCCGGGTGGTGCTCGTGATCCATCAACCGATCGGCCAGCCCGCACATAGCCCCGATGATTACGAGTGGACGGAGGGCTGTCAGCGGAGAGCGATTACCTGGGGAGCCCATCCACCACCTGAGGCTCCATTGGACATTACCAATCCTTACTCGGCCCCATCCGTTCGCCCAGTTCCAAGGCGTGCGCTCAAGCGTTTCCGTCTCGTCTTCCGTACGACGACATCTTAGCAGCCATTGTACCTTTGTACCCCAAGCGCAGCAGACCACGGAGCGCTCTCATGCATTAGTCCACTGGTTTTCCCCATTGGGACAAGCTGCCTCTCGTCATCACATCCTCTCGAGTGGCGTCCCATTGGAGGACGGAGATAAACGACGGGTCTCGCCTCCTCTGGCGCATCCCCCGATCTTCTGTTCTCTTCTCTGGACCCGAGGACCACGAGGGAATCCGCCGTATGGTTGCGGAGGAGCAAGAAACTTCCACGACGACTAGTTCCCGCAACATATCCTTTCTACCCCTGGCAGTTTAGCCAGTCGCAACTTCAGATATTCAACTTCGTTTTCAGATCGGATTCGCTCCGCTCACTTACTCGCTCCGCCGCTCAGTACGCCATCCGCCAAGTCCGGGCAAGCGCCATTGGCGACCTCTACTTTTTGGAGCTGAAAGTGTCGTCGCCGGTGTGGACAGTTCCTCCTCGCGCTTGTTACAAGCAAGGAATCCACATTCCCCTCTCGCATCCACAGTTTTACAACCGTTGCTGAAGCCCAGCCGGAACACGCCGGGTATTCAGCTCTACAGGAGGAGGCCTTGGGAACCGAGCTCGAACCTGCCGCAGCGACTATTGCCTCTTGACGGCTAGCGACACGCACCTAATTGTCTATATTGTCGAGGTTGACGCTCTGTTCTGCCTTGGACGATTTTCCTTGTTTTTTTTTTTTTTTACTTCTCTACCCACGCCTCTTCTTAATGCCATTGCAAAGGTACGTCGACACGCATATGTCTCTGGTCCGTTTCTCTGCCCCTCTCCGCTTGGCACGGATCGTGCCCGGAACTGTTCACCTGTCCAACTCCCCACGCTATCCGACCCGCTTTTTGTACCCTGAATGGAGCCCCTCTCGCGGCCCCCGCCAGTCCGCGGGAATTGCCTTTGCTGGCCAAACACACCACCCCTGACGCATCACCGGTGACCCCTGCTGTTGCTCGGCTGGGGTGGGCCACCATGGAAACGAGGGACAGGCCCACTGCTCACGAGCACAAGCACCAGACCGGCCCGCAGCGGCCAGTCAGAGCGCCATATTCGGCGTCGCCCCCGCCAAGTATTACATCCAGCTTCCGTCCTCCACGCTCTCTGTTGCTCTCGTTCTGTGACCTCATTACCACCCGCCCCCAACCACTCTCCCAACCTATATACTACCGTCTGCCTCTACATCCGCCGATGGGGGGACAGACTCGGCTTCATTGCACCGGCCCCGACTACCTCCCTGAGCAACGCGGTTTACTAATACCCACCCAGCCTGGAGCCTCAGCGACCCGCTTTCGTTTCGCCTCGTTCGGCCGTCCGCCTTCAGTTCTTCGGGTGATAATTCGCCCCTTCACAGAGCCAGCCTCTTCTTCCGAACCAGTCTTGTACTATTCTCATCGACCTTGATTTCACGTTCCTTTTTTTCTTTGCACTTCGGCCGCAGCGTTCATCGACATCCTCGTCTCCGTTTCTTCCATCACCTTCGTGGCGTTTCCTCACTTGGGACGCAATCCGCCAAGCCACACCCAAACCCGCGGCATTGCAGCAACTGCCCTCGATTTCGCCCCCGTCCGTTTTTGCCTCCTCACGTGTGAAGGAACGAAGAAGCGGCCTTCAATCGCATCTGCACTTAATATATCCTGTCGCCAGTCTGGCTTTCGATACGTCCCGTCAAACCTTCTGCAACCAAGGGCCAGCTCTCGCCCCAAAGTCGCCTAGAGAATGCCACCCTTACCTCCCGATCCCTACAAAGCGCTAGGCGTGCCGAAGACTGCACAGATCCCGGATATTCGAACGGCGTACAGGAAACTTGTCCTCACTTGCCACCCGGACAAAGTACACGACCCCACGCAGAAAACAGAGAAGCTCCAGGAGTTCCAGAAGATCCAACATGCATACGAGTTGCTTTCAGATGACAAGGAGCGGGCAAAATATGACCAGCAAGTCAAGCTCATGGAGCTCCGAAAGGCGGTGCCCAAGAATGTGCCCAATACATCAGCTCCTCGAACTCCCAAGACGCATGTCCATGTTTACACCACGGCGGAGCCGAGGCCTTCACCTTATGCGCAGTCCCCTCCTCAAGCAGGCGCAAGGGTGTACGCACAGTACTCACCAGCCTCAAATGAAGAATTCGGCTTTGCTGACGATGAGGGCGCGGGCCGGTCAGCCAAACGGCCACAAAGCTACGAGAAGGCCTCCAGTCGCAAGGAAAAGGAGTTGGAAGAAGAGAAGGAACGAGAGCGGGCAGACCGGGTTAGGCGACGGAGGGAAAAGGAGGAGGCACAAGAAGAACGTGAGAAGGAGAAGGAGAAGGAGCGCGAGCGCGAACGACGGTTGAGCGATAAGGAGTCGCGCAAAGCTGAGAAGAAGCGCCAGGACAAGGAGCGAAAGCAGGCCCACGAGGATAAACATCGGAATCGCTCGGGAGCATATGTCGAGGAGTACACTAGCGACAAGGACACCGCGAGACCCGAGAAGAAGAAGCCTAGTAGCCGCAAGACCCGCGAACGCGAACGGGAGCGCGAATCGACGCCAAAACTGGATCTTGTGGACAAGACGAATGGTCAGCGAATGCGTGCCGAGGAGTACATCAAGCGTCGCGCCAATATCGACAGGTCAGCGACTGCCGACGCTACTACCTTCCGGAACTCGCCGCCTTCCGTACCCACCCCACCTCCACCTAGGGACTCACCTTACGCGCCACCGCCAGTACCTGAGGACGACGACGACGATGACGATGACGACGAAGAAGAAGAACCCGTGCATCACCCTAGAGCTGCCTCCCGCCGTGGCTCCTATGACCCTTCCCGGTCGAGGGAGCCCGGTTTCATGCACAAGAAGTCGTTCTCCAGCGTGATTGACGACCCCGTGCATCTGTCGACTTCCCCGGGCCGCCTTTCAGCCATGGCTACCGAGTCGCCCCCGCGAGGCTCACTTCCAAAGTCGGGCACATTCCATGAGAGTCCTCGCTCGGCGGCCAGGCCCATCATCCCGACCATGCCGAGGTCCCACACGTACGCGGGGGAGACGCACGAATCGCGACACTCCCGTGGCAGAAGCCGATCGAGATTCCAGCCTCAGCGGGTTCCGGAGATGGAGGAAGAGGACGAGGTAGAAATGCGGCAGCATTTGAAGGGCTATCGGACCAGCCGTCGCGAAACCCCGACGGATCCCATCCCCATCTATCCGTCGAAGCCTTACGAGGGGCGGAGCCTGGGGCGCGAGTCGTCGTACCGGGACTCGTTTGAGCGGTCTCCCAAGTACTTCGCCAGCAGCGGGTCCTCTGAATACGTCGAGCCTGCGTATTCGTACCCCAGGGCGCATTACTCCAAGGTTAGGACGACGAAGCGCTTTGAACCGTCCGACGTCAATATCCGCCGCTACGGGGAAGCAGCACCCTACGAGATTAACGCTTATCATTAGTGGATGAGCATTCGAATCCCGGGAGTGCGCGTCTTCTGCTGGTTCCATGCCTGGGGATTGAGCCCGCTGTCTCGGTTCTACCGTGCCTGGTTTCGCCAGGAGGACGGTTCCATTTGTGGAGCCCTTCCGGTACCTCGACGATTGCCCTGTTGCCACCTCATCCTGAAGGCCTCGGGGGTGATCACGAGAGTCTTGTATTTTTGAACCATATCGGTTTTTTTTTTTCGTTTCTTTCTCATTCTCATCTCCTCTTCTTGCATAACCTATTTCCATCTAGCATATATCTGCACGTTTTATTCCTTTCTTGTTTTATTTTTGGACCGAGAGACGGTCGTCAAAGCACATATGCAGTAACGACGGGGGGTATCACGATATATTTATGTGGCTTATTGGCCCGCCCATATTACCTGGCGAGAATGGTGTTTCCGGGGCATCTTTGGTTTTCTTGATTTTTGGTATTTGGTTTATGGTTGGGAAGCACGGACAGACTCCTCAGCTTAGCTATTGAGTGTTTTGGGTTTATGGTGGGTTTTGCTTTTGGTTGGGGTTTTGGATTATGTATTCATTTGGTTCGCATGGCATGATGGGAGCGGGATGGATGGATGGACGGACGGACGGACGGACGGATGGGTGTCCTCCCTGGAGCGACGGGGTTTCGGACGGGATGGGAGAATTGGGAGGGAAGAGTGTTTCGTTTTATTAGGTAGATGGGTCTAAGATTTGAAATGAATTCTGATTTTCTTTGCCCAGCTTTTTGTTCCTGGTTCCTGGTTCCTGGTTCCCAGACGGGCCTCCTGATTGTTGGAGAGCGCTATCCGTCAGTCGTACGTCATGTGTGCCAGGGGTACACGAGCGTCTCGCGAGCGTAGGTCCCTTGGCGTGCCTACATGTAACTGAGAAGGATGTGAGATGGGAAGATGTTGGGATGTGTGGACATGTCGACATTACTCCGTACCATATTATACAAACGCAAGAAAAACGCCGTGAGCCCGCCTCGCGGCATCCAAGCCCTTCACGACGAGACCCGTTGATACCCCTATCCCCCTTCATCCGGAGGACTAGAACCCGCCCGCCTCCCTCCACTCCTGATCCCCCGGCCCCGTCCCCGGCCCGGCCCCGGCTCCTGCTGCCGCCCCAACCCCCGCCCCCGCCGCCGTCCCGGCCCCGACTGCCGACTGCCCCAGCCCCGACCCCCCCGTATCAGCCCCCATCCAATACAGCGACAAAAACACAAGCACATGCAACGCAACACAATACCCCGCAAACATATTCCTGCTCGCCCTCGAGCTAAGAACCATCCTCGTAACAGAATACACCAGCCTCTCCGGCAGACTCAGCCCCCTGTACGCCCTCGCGCTCTCGCGGCCCCGGAACGCCGCGAACGGCGAGATGTTGCTCTCGTACGCCTTGCGGTACCTATCCAGCGCTATCCCCGTCCCGCCCCCGCCGGCGTTGCCCATGGGGATGGACGACGGGTTCGGGGACGCGGCGTACGCAGAGGACGAGGTGGAGGCGGGCGCGCGGTTGTACGTCGAGATGTACCGCGTCTTCTCGTAGAGGTTCAGGTTGTCCTTTTGCAGCGCGGCAATCTCCTGGCGCAGCTGCGACATTGTGCGGTGGGACTGGCTGATCTCGTTCTCGAGCTGCGTGTTGCGCTTCTTGAAGCGGTCGCGCTGCGCCGTGATCATGGGGAGGATCGTGCTGTTGGCGCCCGGGCCGCTCACGGGGCTGTCGGGCCCGCCGGCCGTCCGGGGGTCGAGGCCGCTTATTATGGACGAGGTGGGGGATATCCGGCCCATGCGGCTGGGTAGGGCGGAGGGGTACCTGCTGGCGTAGGTGCCGGCCACCGAGGCGCCGGACGGGAACGCGTTGGGGGCCTCGGCCTGGAGCGTCGCGAGGTCGTTCTCGAGCTTCTCGTTGAGGCGCTGCGACTTCTCGAGGTCGTCGTTGGTGCGGGACAGCTCCTCCTGGAGGTCCCCAAGCCGCGCCTGCAGGTCCTGGTGCGAGACGCGCAGGATCGTTAGCTCGTCGCCCAGCTTCTTGTTCCGCGCCAGCAGGAGCTTCTCCAGCGTGTCGCCCTTGCTCTTATCCGCGTCGCCCACCTCGCCCACCTCGCCCACCGCCTCGTCGTCGTCGCCTGTAGAGAACTCGATGCTCTTGAGAACCTCGAGCTCCTCCCTGACGTTGTCGTAGTCGCTCCACTTGTGCACCTTTGCCTTTAGCGCGTCGCGCTCCTCCTTGAGGTGCCCGACCTCGCGCTCAAGCGAGCGGAGCCGGCCGTCCAGGTCCCGCTTCAGCCCCTCCCTCTCGACCCTCGAGGCGTCGAGCTTGCGCATCAGGGACGAATTCTCGGAGCGCACGCGCATGTACTTGGGGTCGTCCTCCAGCGCTGGCGCCTGCGTCGTGACCTGCGACTTGGCCTGCGCGAGGTCCAGCCGCATCTGCTCGTTGCGGGCCTCCACCTCGGCGAGGCGGGAGCTCGTGCGCTCCAGGTCCGAGTGGAGCATCTCGAGCTCGGCCGTCGCGACGCGGCCGCCCTGCCCGTCCTGGTCGTCCTGCTGCTGCTCCGTCTTGCCGAGCCGCTGGTTGACCTCGTAGCTCGCCTTCATCTCGCTGAGCAGGCGGTCCTGGCTCTCGACCTTCTCCTCGAGGGCCTTTTCCTTAGACGCCCAGTTATCCTTCTTCTCTTCCAGCACGGCGGACCATGAGGTCTCGACCTCCTTGACCTTGGTCTCGAGCGAGTCCTCGAGCTCCTTGCGCGACGCGCGCTCCGACTGCAGGCGGGACTCGGCCTCCTCGAGCTGGGAGGTGAGCTTCGTCACGTTCTTCTGCAGGTGCTCGTTCTCCTCGGTGAGTTTGGGGAGGGTCTCCTCGGACACGAGCATCGAGTCGACCGACGCCTCGAGGAGCGGGTACGGATCGGGGGCGTCGGACAGATTGGTGTAGACCTGTAGGAACTTCGAGTTGACGGATTTCGAGTGGTTCGTGAGGAGGTCGATGAAGGTTTGGTAGGCTGGAGGGCATGAATGTCAGCTTCGCGATGGACATAGGCGGGCACCACGAGACGTACACTTTAGGAGGCCCTTGACCTCGGTGAGCTTCGTGGCATCGTCGAGCTTCCTAAAGTCCTTGGTCTTCTGGGCTAGCTCCTTCCGCTGGACGGTCGAGTCCCGCTGGTGGCTGGCAATGTCGGACGCCGTGTTGTCGAGGTCGGTGGCCAGGTTGGTCAGGTCGACGTCTGGCGGGGGTCAGTGAGTGAGCTCGCGTTCAGGGGAGGCCAGAGGCCCGGCGGCGACGGCGACATACTCCTCCATGCTGATATGGCGGTCTGGAATTTGTTCGTGGTGCCGGGGTCCAGCCCCGGGTTGGGGCTCTTCGGCGCGGATTCGGCCATTCTGGCGAGCGCGGTGGGTGAAGACGGAATCGAGGGGCCTCCTGGGGTGGTCAGGGGGCAGCCATAGACGGGAGTGCGATGGCGGGGAGCAGGCGATGGCGGGGAGCAGAGCGGGCTCGGGCGCGGCGCACGGGTGTGATGGACGCGAGACGAAGGGATGTGGCAGAGCAACTTTGTCGTTGGCCGCTCAGGGTCGGATCGGGAGTTTGTTTAGGGGACGTGTTCGTTTGTTCAGCCTTGAGGGCGCTGCATGTTCTGGTTGGTTGGCAGCCAGCGTGGGCCTAGCGCATGCGGAGTACGTATCTGCGCTGTGGCTGGGGAATTGGCGTTGGGAGCTCCGGCGTCCGAGCTCCAGACCACGACCCCTCTTAAGTGTTGGCCAGGCATCTTACGTAGACACCCTCGTCCACGAGAAGCTCCAACATCCACGACTTTTAACCCGAATCGGCCGTCTAGTGTGTATAAACGACCGGCCCCATCTCTTCGCGTCGTCCTCCCGCCTTCCGCGCCTCCGCGAACCACCCACACCGAGCTCCGTATCGCGACACTATGAAGCGGATACCCCAGCGGTAGCCTCATGTGCATAAGCGATGGATCCGCCGGCCGGCGACAGTCATGAGCAAGGAGTCATGTCGTCGCCGACGAGACAACCCCTCCCGGTCGGGAGCGGGCCCTTCACCCTCCGGAGCCTCCTCGAGGACGTGCCGCTCGTGACGGACGAGACGGGCGACGACGTCAAGATCACCTGCGTCGACTATCTCGGTGCGCATCCCGCTGTGCGGTTCCCCGACGGTTTCCGATCCCGGCTAACACCTCTCAGATCGCAACCTATACGTCGGAACGTCCGCGGCCGAGCTCCTCCACTTCGTCCAGATCCCCGCCGATCCCGCCGACAGATCCGGCCGCGCCCAGTTCATACTCGCCTTCCGCCTGCGCCCCGTCTTCTCCGAGTCGTCAAGCGCGCCGCCCGGACCTCGGCCGGGCGTCCAGAAGATCCTCCTGCTCCCCGGAGTGGGAAAGGCCTGCATCCTTTGCAACTGGACCGTCACTTTCTACTCTCTCCCCGAGCTGGGCCCCGCCTTTGGGAATACCCAAGTCAGGAACTGTAACTGGATTGGGGGGATGGACCTGAATACCCCGGAGGACGAGGATAATGGCAGCGACCGGAGGTCCCGCGCGACCATCATGCTGTCGCTGAACCGCCGGATTCAGGTAGCTCGCATCGGAGACGACGCGAGGGTTGTCAAGGTATGCGTCTCCCATAACAGCCCCCACCCAGCTCGACCGTGGATCAAAAAGCTAAGACTCCTAGAACATTGACTTCGCGGGGAGCACCATCTCCGTCCGACGCGGCAACATTGCCTGCGTAGCCGACTCTCGGACCTACGCCCTATTAGACGTCGAACACCAGTTGAAGATCCCACTAATGACCATCTCCTCCCTAGACGACTCCCAATCCCCGGGAGAAGTCGGCCACGCTCAGAATATCGCCGCGAGTAACGACGGCGGCCTCCTCCGGAGCAACTCGTCGGCCCAGAACCGTCCCCAGTCGGGCATGGGCCACCGCTATACGCATTCTAGGAACTCTAGCTTGGGCGCCTTTATCAGCGGGGGGCTCCTGAGGAACGAACAAAGGCCGTCCGAGGGCGGAGACCCCGTCTCACGAGAACCTACACCCCCGTCCAAGTCCACCAGCCCAAGGACGTCTACAGATGGGCCCGCGCCCGTAGCGCAAGGCCCTTCTTCTAATTCCTCCACTCCCGCTCCGGCCTCGGGTGCGCCGACACTGAGGCCTCCGCCGCCGTTCCTGAAACCTCATATAGTATCGCCCACTCCCGAGGAGTTTCTGCTTGTTACGGGCACAAGCACCACCGAACCTGCCATTGGCATGTTTGTAAATCTAGATGGCGACCCCAAGGGTCCCACCTTAGGGTTCGAGACGTACCCGCAAGAAGTCGTCGTGGATGGAGGATATGCGGATCTCGGATCTTCGAGGATGTCGAGGACGTCCTTGGGAGGAGATGACGAAGAGGGCTACGTTTTGGCATCGACAGCAGCGGACACCCCGGACGGCACCCGATACGGACTAGAGATACAGAGATTCGACGGCGAAGGAGACCCTGTCAAGCACTGGCTAGAGCCCCCGCAGAACGGGCAGCCCCAAGACCAGCCCTCGTCGCCGCTGGGGATCCGCTCTCTCACAGGCACCGATGAGAGCGTCCTCCAAGAATTAGTCGACCGGCTCTGCCAGCGCAAATTCGACCCCTTCCCAGGTGAAGACTCGGACCGGCCCCCCTTCTCGCCACGAAGTATTGACTCTCGTACAGCAACATCGCTGGAGCGGCTTTGCAACGAGCGGGAGCTCTTCGAGCGGGAACTCGACGTCGAGGACGAGGAGCTGCCGCAGGACTGGGAGGCCGCGCGCAACCGCGAAGGCGAGGAGTTTGTGATGCGCCTGGCCAAGGTGAGGTCGAGGCTGGTCGTCTGGTCTGAGAACCGGATCTGGTGGGCCGTCCGCAGTCCCCTGCTGCTTCAGCTGGAGGCTAGGCTGGGCCTCATTCCCGGTGACGATACCGTGTCCAGGGACGAAAAGGTGGATCGTCCAGGCGTGTTCGAGGTCCTGAACTCGTTCCAGGAGCGTGAGGCGAGGACGGAACTCGAGTTCTTGACGTTCAGCTATCTACGGCAGCGAGCAGGCCTACTGTTGCTTATCGACTTTTTAAACGCAAAAGACGAAGATGCGTTCTCGAATCCAGAGGTCGACTCTCTTACAGAGACCCTCGTCGAGAGCTCACTCGATCCCCGCGTCGTCCTCTCCCTCATCCCAGGTCTACGAAACGAGATCATCGGGAACCGCAAGGGAATCTGGATCCCCGGCGGCGTCAAGGAGGCCGCAACGCGGTACCTCCGAAACGAGAACCTCACCGGGTCGCCGATCCCCATCAACGCGCTCCAGCCCCATGTCCTGCAGTTCGCCCGCCGCTTCCTCCTCGGGTGGCGCAGTAAAAAGGGCTTCGGCAGCATCGCGGACGAGCACGACGTATTTCGGACCGTCGACGCCTCGCTGCTCCTCGTGCTCCTCGAGCTGGACCAGCACACACCGCGGGGCCTCGCGGCGCGGCGGAGCGGCACCCCGCGCACGGAGCTCTACGACGTGGTCGACAAGGGCGTGGCGTGCTTCGACAGGGCCGTCGACCTCCTCGAGTCGTACCACCGGCTGTTCGTGCTCAGCAGGCTCTACCAGAGCCGCAAGATGGCGGGCGAGGTTCTCGATACGTGGCGGCGCATCGTGGAAGGGGAGCGCGATGACGGGGGCGAGCTGCAGGATGGGGAGCTGCGCGTGAAGGAGTACCTCGGGAAGGTCAGCAGCCAGGGCCTCGTGAGAAAACACGCCGTCTGGCTCGCGAACCGCAACCCCCGGCTCGGGGTGCAGGTCTTTGCGGAGGACCGCGCCCGCGCGCCAAGCTTCGAGCCCGCGCACGCCGTCGCCATCCTCCGTGAGGAAGCACCCGCCGCGGTGCGCTTTTACCTCGAGCACCTGGTCTTTTCGCGCGGGCACGCAGAGTACGTCGGCGACCTTATATCGCACTACCTCGACGTCGTGGTCGCGGACCTCGAAGCTCCGGGGAGGCGGGAGGCGGTGGGGTCCATGTACGAGGCGTACCGTGCGCTGCAGCCTCCGAAGCCTACTTTCGGGGTGTTTTTGGCGGATAATTCAGCCGGGGATGATGAGGTTGCGGGCGCAAGGCTGAGGTTGTTGCAGTTGTTGGCCGATACGCACGATTATGATGCTGGCGCCATGCGGAGGCGTGTCGAGGCGCTGCCGGGGGATTTGCTGGTGCCGGAAGTTATTATACTTGATGGGCGGGAGGAAAGGCATGAGAATGCGCTTAGGCTGCTGGTGCACAGGCTGGGTGACTACGATACCGCGGTGAGGTACTGTCTCCGCGGCGGGTCCAGCGTCTACGAGGGCCCCACGTCACCCGGCGACTCCCGCGGGCGTCGTGCCCTCCCGGAAGCGGACCAGAGGCGGCTGTTCCGCGCGCTGCTGGGCGAGTTCCTGGCCATAGACCACCTCAGCGACCGCGTGGAGCAAACCGCGGGGCTACTGGAGCGGTTCGGGGCGTGGTTTGACGTGCTGGAGGTGCTGGGGGTTATCCCGGACGAGTGGTCTGTGCAGGTCGTTGCAAGGTTCCTGGAGGGCGCGATGAGGAGGCTTGCGAGGGAGAAGGGGGAGGTGAAGGTGGTGAGGGGGCTGAGTGCTGGGGAGAATGTTAGGGTTGCGGGGGAGTTGGTGGAGAAGATTGGGGAGCTGGGACCTGTTGTTGAGGAGGCGGGGGAAGACGGAGAGAGCGAGGGGGAAGAGGCGTAGACTGGAGTTGTTTGAATAATGTCGAATGAAACGAGGGTATCAAGACCTTTTTTTTTTCTTCTCTTTCTCTCTTTCCCGCTTTCGCTTTGTAAGTCGTATCGTCCGCCCTACGAGCCCACCCTCTTCAGAACCCCGATAGCAGTCCACCGCGCCACCTCCTCCCCCTCCCTCTCCCAAACCCACTCCCTCTCCTCCCCGACGCAGTCCACCTCCCACAGCGCCTCGACCTCCAACCCCCCGGCCCGCAGGAACTCGGCGTCGAAGAAGCCGCGCATGTTGCGGCGGCCGGTGTGGAAGCCGGCTATGACCCAGGCGCGGGCGTCCGGGGTGGTCTTGAGAAGGTGGGCGGTTGAGGTTAGGAGGTTCTGGTGCTGCCAGGGCATCCACTGGGGTTGTTAGTGTTTAAGTCTTAGACGGTTATATTTAGGTGAGCGGAGGGAAGGAAGTTGGAGAAAAAGGAGGGTAAGGGGTTGAGGGGGGCTAGAGGGGGGCTAGAGGGGGTGGAATGGGACGGGGAGCGTTTAGGGACTTGGGAACGTACAAGACAGTCTGCCGCCACGACAATATCATACGCGTGCTTCTTCCCCTCCAGCCCCTCGAAGTCTCCCCAGGAGTGGCCCGTCACCTCCAGCTTCGGACACACGGTACCCGACGGCGCGTTCTCCGGCGCGACGTTCCGCGCGACGTTGGCCTTTAGGGTATCCATGAGCGCCGGTGAGGGATAATCCGTCACGCAGACCTCTTTCGCGCCGAGGAGCGCCGCCATCGTTGAGGGGAGTGCGGTCCCGGCGCCGAGCTCGACTATGGACTTGCCTTTTATGTCGAACGCGCTGAGGGGTAGCCCCAGCTTCTTTGCCCTCCCATCCCGGCTCTCACCTCCCTCGTCGTCACTCCCCCGCGCAACCCCCAGCGTCCCCCCCTCCACGAGCTCCGCCGCCAGCAGCGACGCGTTCCACAGGTAGTGCCCGAAGAGGAGCCGGTCCTCCTCGGAGGGCGGGTCGGAGAGGTCGATACGCAGGCTGCGGGGGAGGCGCGGGGAGGAGTAGACGAGGGCGTTGTGGACGTCGCCGTGCTGGTTCGCGACGGCGTCGGGGAAGATGACGGAGAGGGAGGAGGAGAATAAGTCCTCGGGGGTGGTCTCGGGGTTTATGCTTTCGATGCGGTCTGTTATGTTCATTGTGATGCTCATGGTGGGTGAGAGGGTGAGAGAGCGCGCGTGTGTGAGTCGGTTTGGCTGGTGGTGCTGATAGCGATGGTCGGGTGGGCTGAGGCCTTCCGAGCCGAGAGGGGCGGTTGGGTGCTTGTGTGACTGGGTGGGATGAGATGGATGAGATGAGAGTGAGACGGTGTGAGATCCGCTTAGGCTAGTCGGGCAGGAAAGAGTTCTATGTAGATAGTCGTGAGGTGAGGTAAAAAAAAAAAAACTGGAGCTCGTTCGAGGGGTCGAGATATGATACGGGCAACTAGATTAGTAACTACGTATAGTAAACCCAAAACCTCACCGCCGGGGAAGGTGCATACTTGCCTTGCGCGAGCGGTAAAAGTCAAATCAGTGACCTTGCGGGATCCTGCGTGACTGTCGAACTCTCTTTGAAATCTGGGGGATAAACTGAGGACTGAATCTGTTTGCGTGTCCCTCATCCCCGGGCTGCGGACTTACACGCCGGGGTATGGGCGGTACATAGACGAGAGTTTTGCCAAGGACAAGAGGCGTACTCCCGGACACGGGATATCTCTGTATGGAGCAAGTGGTAGTCCGCGCCGTAGATGAATTCACGCTTTGTTCGGCGGATTTGCCGTAGCTAGATGGGCGGTGGCACCGGGCCGGAGACCTCTCCGGACGTCGAGCACTATTCCGAGCGGGTGGCCCCGGGCGGGTCCGGCAGGTGCCAGATCTTTGGGGAGCCCCGGTTTTCCCCCGGACCACCGAAGTATCTCAGTCGACATTTTTTCAACGTCACCGTTTCCCTTTTCCCTCCGGTACGCGCAGCAAGGAATATTCAATTGTTGCGGGTTTAGTATCGAGTCGCTTGGCCGGCCTCTTACTCGACTCCATTAGAGCCTCTAACAGAGAGACTCTTCTCGGTTAGTCCACCCGCTCGCTCTACCGTGTACATCGCATTCCGCATCGCGTCTATACGGAGTGGACATCCGGCCGTTCGGTGCCGAGCATGGGCGATGGGCTGGCGGGATGCCGCGGCATAATGGTCAAGGGACAAG
Source organism: Scopulariopsis brevicaulis (assembly GCA_017657125.1). Classification (NCBI taxonomy): domain Eukaryota; kingdom Fungi; phylum Ascomycota; class Sordariomycetes; order Microascales; family Microascaceae; genus Scopulariopsis; species Scopulariopsis brevicaulis. The sequence goes on from JAGFNX010000288.1 coordinate 27,911, forward strand.
AGGCATCTTGAAATGGCTGCTGCGAAACTGTATTAAGCGTCTGTATGTACTCGATATACCCCTTCCTCTCCACCAAGACTCCATCCCACCTCTCGGTCCTGCCATTACTTTTTCATCACCCTAGACACAACACACACACGTATGAAACAAACACGCCTGGAACTCCAAGAACCCAAGACCAACAACAAATGAAAATTGAACAAAAAGCACCAGAAGAAGAGAGTGGTGATTTGAGAGAGAAAATATTTCATTTCATAACAAGTTCATACCTCGTAACAGAAGAAAAGATACTACAAGATTATAGACGGGAAAAAGGTATCAGACAGCCTCGCCCTGGTCCCACTCAACCGGTAATAACAAGGAGGCAGGGGAGGGTAGAAGAGAAGGAAGGAAAAAAAAAAGACAAGTGCAAAGGGGGGTATCGATGCCGGAATCTTTTTTTCCCCAAAAAGAGGGGTGTTGGCGGGCGTAAGGTTGTTGCCCGCAACGTCGACTCGCAGGACGCCGTCCTTCTCATGAGGAAGATACGGGGCGTTGAAAGAGACGGGAAGAAGAGGGAGAAAAATCCAGACCAACCCGACTCCGCGCGAACCCAGATAACCAAACCAAAACAGACAAAGGAAAAGTAACGAGAGGAAACCCTCACTCCTTGCCAACCTCCAGCATCTCCCTCATGACCCTCATGTCCTCCTCCGTCGGGTCATCCGAGACCCAAGGCCCCTTCTCCTCGTCGCTCGCACCGAGGAACCCCTCGGCCTTCTTCAGCGTCTGCACGTCCAGGTCTGTGACGTACGCCCCCGTGTCCCCGAGGCTGACGCGCACCTCGTGCTCCGTCGAGAGCATCATGTCGTCCTTGGCCAGCCGCCTGGGGCCCTCGAAGACGGCCATGACGCGCTTCTTCATCGTCATCTGCCCCTTGTCGAAGCCCCACGACGAGGGGTAGTCGCGGCGGTGCTTCCGGCCCCGGCGCGGCGGGAGCGGCACGCCGCCCCGGGAGTGCGTCAGCCCGCGCGCCTTCTGCACGCCGCCCGAGGGCCCCGTGCGCGCGACGGAGACGCGGCGCGCCCTCGCGCCGCTGCCGTCCTCCTCCTCGTCCGTGTCCTCCATCTCCTCATCGTCCTCCTCCTCCGCCACCTCCGCCGTTCCCGTCGTCGGCAGGTTGTTCTTCTCCAGCGTCCGCATGACGTCGCAGTCATTCTCCACCCCCGCCAGGTTCCGCGCGTTGACCGCCTCCGCGGGGTCCTCCTGCTGCACGATCCGCAGCACGCAGTCGTCCAGGTGCTCGTAGAAGTCCTGCGCGTTCGCAAACGTCTGCGAGCACGTGCTGCACTTGCCCGTGGCGTCGGCCGGGTACCCGCCCGTCAGCCGCTTCCCGCCGCCTCCCGCCGCCTTCTTCCGGCTGTTGGGCGGCGTCTGCTCGACGCCGTGCACGGCCGTCAGGTGCCTCTTGAAGACATCGGCGCGGTTGAAGCTCTTCTCCGCCGCGGACCCGGAGCCCGGGCAGAAGCCGCAGACCATGGTCCCCTTGTAGTGCGTGAGGGTGTGGCGGTTACGGTCGTATTTCCGCGAGAAGCCCTTGACGTGGTACTCGCACGTGGCGATGGGGCACTTCTCGGGCCGCTCCGTCTGGTGCGTGAGCATGTGCGCCTTGAGGTCCTTGAACGACTTGCCGCAGTCCGGGTGCGGGCACCGCGACTTCTCGCGGCCCTCATCGCCCGAGTTCAGGCCCGCGGACGGCTCGGGGTAGTTGGGGGAGGCGGCGAAGGGGTGGCTCGGCCGCCGGGAGGCCGCGTCGTGCGGGGTCTGGTACGGGCTGTAGGGCTGCTGCTGGTGCTGGAAGGTGCTGTGGAGGAAGGGGGACTGGCTGCCCGTGCGCATCATGGGTTGCGGGGAGGAGGCGGCGTGGGAGAGGGAGGGCGAGGCGGGGTAGGTGGCTGGCTGGAAGGGCCCATCGAAGGGCATGGCGACTTGGCGGTTCATGTCGGGGTGGATGAGCGAGGGGTCTGGTGCTTTCGTTAGCTGGTTGTTCTGGCACTCTTGGAATCCGACTCGACTGAAGGAAAACGAACAGGAAGGTTGCTGCATGGGCGCGGCGAGGTTGCCCTGGGGGTACCCCTCAAAAACGCGCGGGCTCTGCGGCGAGACGTCCCACTCGGCCGACGGCGAGGGGTAGGAGATGGACGAGGCAGAGGGCGAGAGGAACGGGACGAAGCCGCTCCCCGGGACGGACAGCGGGGAGACGGGCTTCTCGATGCCCAGCTCCGCGCCGTCCGCGCCCAGGGCCGACGCAAAGGAAGGAACGCGGGCGCTCTCCAACTCACCCACGTAGCCGGGCGGTTTCCCGCTGAAGTCGAAGGCGCCGTACTCCTCCATACCGAAGGCGCCGTACTCGCCGGTGCCGGGGTAGTACTCGGCGTGGTGGCCGACGATGTCGGGGGAGACGCCGAGGGCGTGGGGGGCCCAGCCGGGGACGGCGGCGAGCTGGCCGTGGTTGGACTGCGGGGAGCCGACGGCGGAGGAGGCGGCGGAGGCGGAGGAGAGGTTGGACGAGGCGGAGCGCTCCTCGGGGAGGCCGGCGGGGGAGGAGCGGTTGTAGGGGTAGAGGGCGGTGGTGTCGTAGGCGAAGGGGTCGGCGGTGAGGTCCAGCGCCGCCTGGGGGAAGAGGGCCTGCGGCGGGGGCGGGTAGCGGTAGGGGTGCTCCGTCTTGATGTGGCGGTCGAGCAGGTCGAAGGGGGCTTCGATGGAGACCATTTTGCTCGTCTTGGACTGAGGTCGAAGTTGGGTGAGTTTCGGGGCGGGCAGACTCGGTGGCTCGGGGGGTGGTGCCGCTGCTGCCGAGGCAGGCAAGTGAGTCTCGAGCAAGTCAGCGAGAGGAAGACTTTTAGGCTCTCATCAAACCAGACTCGGGTCACAAACGAGTGTTTTGAGTGGAAGACGGGAATGAAAATGCTAACACACGTATGTAATGGGGGGAGAGGTTCTGTTCTTCACAATCCGGAAAGAGTCGAGATTTGGGGGCCTCTTAGATTCATATATACATCGACGAGCTCTCTCTCTCTCTCCCCCCCCGCCCTCCTCTCCCCACTCCACCAGAGGGACTTGCACAGGGCAGGAGGCGGAGCCCACTTCTGCGCCGCTGCACCTTATTTTTGGGGCCCAAGTTCCCACCAGCGAGGGTCGAGCCGTAATACAAGGTACACGGGGTGCCACAGGGGAGAAGGGGGGGGGCGTGTGTTGTGTGAAGGTACGTACTCGGTAACTTGGAAATCGGGGCAGGGGGCATGGGCTTGCTTTTTCCTCACAATGCTGGCTATTGCGTAGGGCGGAACGAGAGGGAGCCAGGGCTCCCGCGGCGGTGGGAGGGGGCGGACAGGGATGGTGCGGCGGGATGACGGGGGGGCGTGGGCCAGGGAAGGAGGGAAATTGGGGGCCTTGGGGTGGGGGCGTGCGCTGTGTACCACTGGAGGCGTGGTGGGGAAGGCGCCAAAGGTATCTCGGTACCCTTCGTACCTCACTCACGCGCATCGCATAGCACAAGGAAAAAAGAGGCAGAAAAAGCACATCCCAATAATGGGAGACACGCAGACCCGGCGGACAAGTCCAGCACACCCTCCAACCCCCCTCCCCCTGCAAGGCCCCCATCGCCCTCGCCACAGGGCCTGCGAACCGCGGAAGCAACGCAGCCTGGTCCGCATCATCTTCATCCCTTCATTGCCGCGGGCAGAGCCAGAATGCAACGGTCCCAGGGGCCCTTGCCGTTGCCCAACGCATAGCTCCGTAAGTCCGTGTCGTGGGCGCCGGTGGACATATTGCAAATTGCGGTCGCGGGTCTTTGAGATGGAGGGTCCTTCGCAAAAACCGCATGGGTTGGGGGTCGCGGTCATCGAGATGAGATGAGAGTGCTACCCGAGACACTTCTCGTATTAGCATCCGGTGCTCCCCGCTTCATTAGCTGCGAGGAGCTGCTCTGCACATCTGCGCGAGGGTCAGGTTACTCGCACTTATACAAGGGCGGGTCTTTGTACTCGGCACCCCGTGCATAACGAGAGACGGGAGCCCGCGAACCACGCCGGAGAACGCTCGCCTCTCCGCCCGATCGATCCCCAAGAGCTAACCGCATCGTGTCAACGGCCAAAACGGTCAAGCAGGTGACGCCTGCCAAACCCGAAACCCATAGGGCAGGAAATCCCCGACTTCCCTCCGCACAAGCCACCCGGGGCGGCGGCAGACAATAGCGCCGGGCGCGGGCGACGAGACGAGTAGAGTATAGCGCGGCGGCACACACAACTCTTGCTCACAACTCACAAAACCGTACCGGAACCCAACTTAATCTCACGCACGGAAACCCCGACTCCTGATTCGCTGCCTGCCCCTTACCTCCCCTGGCCGGATGGGGGATGGTGCGTGAGGGGCTCCCCTTTTGGATATCTCCGCGGCGGAGGGTGACGAGTGGTCGGGTCAGTCGGGGTCCGGTTTGGATGCGACGCTGGGGTGTGAGTGCGCGTGGGTATCGCGGGCGGATTCCGTGCGCCGCGGCGTCCCAGCGGCCAAGTAGCCGCGAGGTTCGAGTGAGCAGGGCGCCGCCGGCAGCTTCCGATCCCCTCGTCTCAGTCGTCTCAGTCCCCAAGAAGACCGGGCAAGAAAGGCATTAGCAACCTCGAGAAGATACAGCACCGGCCACGGGGGGGTCCGGCCACCAGACCAGCGCGCTATTGAACGGCGGGCGCCCAACGTCCGGCGGGACCCCTGCCCCGCTACGCGATTGGCCCGAGGGAGCTCGGACGGGGATCGCCAGGCGGCCAACCAGCGCCCGGTGGGGGTGGAGGGTAAGAAACGAGATTGGGGCGTGCTACGTGACGGGGTGCTAGTGGCCGGTGGCTGTCGCGAGGTCACGGCGAGGTTCCGAGACCCGTGAAGCGCCATCACTGATATCGGGGCGTCAACGGGGGTTGGGAGCCCTGAAATGCCCTCGATCTTCAAAGGTGCAATCTTGCGAGTTGCACCTTTTGGTTTTTCTTCTCGTGCCGTCCCCTTGGGTTCCCACTTCCCGACTTCCGGTCCCCGAAGCGGAGTTTGCCCGTATACTTGCGCTTGTAAGCACAAGGGTATGTAATCGCGTGTACCTGCTCGTCTAAGCCCAACGCCCGACCCGAACCCAGGCCCCCGGTCCCGCTTCCGCGCCCGAGGCGAAATAAGAAAAGACCGAAAGAAAAGAAAAAGCCTGCAATGCGCCGTCGATCATCTGTACCGACCGCCTGTGGCCGGCCCTCCACCCGCCCCGCCCAGATCGGCGCCCCGACAACCGCAGAGGTGGTATCGCGGGGCTAGCTGACGATCCCTGAGTCCACGACGCCTTGTCCGATTTGCAGCTTCGCGATATACGACGCTGTAATATCACGGAATGGACGTCGCTGACGAGGCCCATACGAAGTAAAGCATCGACCTCGGCTCCGCGGGCCCTGACGTTGGGGGCTTTGGAGAGCCAGCTTCGCGGGCCCATGCGCGGGCCACCTGTAACGCCGGCAGCTAACCGGCGCGGTGGATCCATGATCTCATCCCAACGTCCCCTAGCGCTCGTGCTTGGTTCCCGGTTTTTTTCTTACCTGGCCTTCCGGGTTCACTCTTCTCGCACACGCGCGGCCGATCCCCGCTACCGAGTCCTCGGATCGCGAGTTTCCGCCGGGGGCTCCGATGGTCCGGGGCGCCGCCTTGCGGATTTTAATCCGTCTACTCGGTAATTATGACACGTGTATTTCTGCTTGTAAGTGAAGGTAGCGTAGTCTCGTCGGTGAGCGAGGCCGCGATTTTGACTTTCGGTGGCTTGAGTCCCGTGGCCGTTGAAGGTGGCTAATTGGTGGTCCGTGAACCCCCTCCCGGTACAGTGAAGGTGAGGGTGAAAGTGAGGCGAAGTGAACCCTTCTGAACCCTGTCACCGATCCCCCACACTCGGAATCCGAAATATGACACTTTTTTCTCTTCACTGGGCCCCATCTGGGTTAATTACCTCCCCCGTCACCCGAGCAAGCAGAAAAGGGAAAGGCGGGTCCCCGGTACCCATGCCGATCCTTTGGAATCAACGTTTCCCAACCTGGCAATCACACAAAAAGGTACAAAACCAACCCAACCCTTGGTATAAAAAAACAAAACCAAAAGCTAGACCGGTTTGATCGGAAGTCTCCGCTCACCAACCCCACCGCAGATCACCCGCCACGACGGAACCGGGCGCGGCCCCCATTTAACCACTTACCCACCACGAGAGACGCTGACCACCCCTCCCTTCATTTCCCTGCCTTGGACGGGACGCCCGCCAAAACGTCGGGTGCCTGGCTCGTTCCCCCGCTTGCCCTATCGCGGCCTGGGATGCCCCCCGGCACGGGGCCGGGGTATCCCCGCTAATTCCGGGCCCGGTATTTGTCATTGCTGTGGTTGCTGCGATAGGACGCCGTACGAAAGCCCCACGCTGTTACATGGGTTTTCATTTCGCGTGTTTGCGTATGAATGCCCTCGTACAGTAGAGCAGGTGGGGATGAAGATGGGGATGGAAATGGGGATGGAAATGGAGATGGGGGTTGAGAGGGCTTTGCTTCTTCTCACCTGCAGTGTCTCATCCCATCTCGCTTCAGGACACCCTCCTCGCTCACAATACTTCGCAGCGACCACCACCACAGATCGCCGGACCCCCCCGCCGTGCCCCGTCTGCAAGCGAGATCGCGACTTACACCCCCCCTTTTTGGCATGGCGAGCGAGCAAAAAGCACCAACTACCGGGGCGCGCCCTGACCACCCCCGACACTTTGTATACTAGGCCTACTTTGTCCAAGCCAGAGGCCCCAAGGGGCAGAAAAGCAGGAGGGGAGGGCACTAAATCGCGGCAAACGTTGGGACTAGCTCAAGCCACGGGTGCCGCACGGGCGCGGGGCTAGCTGCAAGTTGGTGTGACAGGTCGGATCGTCGGGGGGCCGTCTGCCGGACGGGGGGCCCGGCGATGATGGTTGGGCTGGGGTCTTTGGCTGTGATAGGTGTCCAACCTCTCGCCTCGCTTCGAGCTGTCATATCATCGGGCCGGTTTTGGTTTGTACGGGGTACATATCACCTGTGCATCGAGTACTGTGCAACGGCAGTTTCTCACCCGGGCCCCCGACAACCGATCCGCAGCAAGAGCAAGAGCCAGCACCTGACAAACCCGAACTTCCAACATGCCAATATCGCATCCTCTCCAGTGAGCGCCATCTCGCGGCCGGGCCGCAATCTCGCCGTTGAGCCAAGCAGGTCCACCGCGCCCCGTATGCGCGGGTTGCCAGAGCCAGCTGAGAGTCCCGCCCGATCGGGAATGATCAGCGGGACCCGCATGCGCCAAATCCGCCTTGGTTGGGAGCACGGCCCACCTGCGAATTGCTAGCGTCCGGTGTCCGTCTTTGGGGGGTTACCTCTGTCCAATTATCCGACGACGGCGACGCGTATCCCTCTTCGCTTTGCTGCGAGGTACTCGGGAGGGGAAGGGAAAGACACGAGATGCGGGCGTTGATATCACGCTTCATTAACAGTTCCCGTCTTGGCCCCCTCCCGTCTTCGTTCCGAAGATAATAGTATTAAAGCCGGGGCCCGGCGATACAAGGCAATATCCGCCCCGTTGCAACCCCGGGAGGGACCGCCGGGGGAAAACAGCGACCCGACGCCTCGGGTACGTCAATGCGACGCCCACCTCGTCCCGAGAAAAAGATCCGTACAGACTAAAGTAAGGGGAAACCCAGTGCCCTGGTATCGCTGCCGCTAGACCCAGCCGCCCGGGCTCCAGTCCCATCCATTACCTGCCGGAGGCTCGCTGCCGAGCGAGGAACCCCAAGTGGTGACGAAATGCCATATTACGAGATCCCGCGTAATAACCCTACTGCGCGAATGAGAGGCGACGGGGAGGGTGTGGAGAGACCCGTGTGAAACATGGTCTGGGTGCCGAGACCCCCCCCCTGGTTGGGGTCCACCGCCGGTCCCGCCGTATGTCGACCAGTCGGGGGGCACGGAACACGGCCCAGCGTCAGACACTCTTGCCGTGCTTCGGGTGCTGCCGGTGTGAAGTTGCTTCACGGCTCGACGGGTTCGCAGATATCATACATGTCCTGTCTGCCCCATCTCGGGAGTACGCTGGCCCATTTCACCGCCATCCCACAGACAAACAACGTCTGCTTGGACTCAAGGAGGGGTATCAACGGTAACACGAATGAAAGCGAGCGGAACGAAGAAAACGGTTTCATTGATTAATCCGCTCCTTTGGGTTAGCGCGCACAGGTCACTGGCCGGAAGTGGACTTTCGCCGACCCCCCTGTCCAGACGGGGGTGGTGGGGATTGATCGACGCGCCTACCGAGTTGTGCAGTGCAGGTACTGGTATTGCCGGTGGGCCGTGGTATTGCCTTTTTTATTACGAGGTGCCTGGCGTGCTTGGGGTCTGGACCTCCTCGTATGTACAAAGGCGGAACCTTCGAGGTAGCGCTCTGGAGACAACCACCGTTGAGAGCCGAAGAAAAAGGACAGCAAACGACACATTGATATTCGCCAACTCGCAACTCCCGTGCCACCCCCCCTCCCCCCTTGCACCCGCGCGGAACTCAACCGTGGCTCAGTTCAACACCAGTGGCTGGTACCCTAATCCCACCCCCCACCCCTCGCCAGTTCAAGCGCTTCCAGGCTTTCCATTGGCCGCCTCACCTCACCGCTTCGCACGTGGGCCAATCGCATCTCGCGACAGACGAGCCAAAAGTTATAAAAAGACGGGGGTGGGGAGGGGGGTGTTGCCATGGTGGCGGTGCTGCCAGCGCATCCTGCGGCCCCGCCGAGACGGGGACCCCAAGACCTGCGTCATTTCGTCATCTTACGGGGTGGTCCGGGGTCAGAAGGGAGTTTTGCATCCTGTCGTGCATCGACAATGACATCGCGCCGGGCCGGAACGGGGAAAAACCCGCGATATCGTAATCTCGGTTGAGTCTTGGGATTGTCGCAGCGAGAACTCTTTTTTTTTTTCTTTTCTTGCTGTGGGGGTTGGTGCTCGGTGTCGCCATGTGGCCCCGCCCGATCCAACCGGAGCCGGGGTCGAAGTCTGTCCGGTCGGGCCCGTGCCAACGCCCCTATCGTGGGGTTTGCCACAAAAAGAGCCCACACCGCATGAGCGTGAAACGCAGTGGGGATCGCGACGAAAGGATCGGGTTTCGGTAAGCGAATGGCACTTGTACGGTAGGCCATGTTCTGCGTGGGGGGCTCGCACTTGAGGACCACGTGGAACTGCTGAAACAGCCGCAATGGCTGTATATCAAGGATATCAATGCTACCTCGTAAAGACGGGGCCAGCTCAACGCCTGCGAGATGATATCCCACTCGCGGCGAGCACCGGTGTCACGATTGACAAAAGTCTACCCCTGCTCTCAACAGGACGGACGCCGTTTCCTGCCAAATGCCGTCGAGAGGCCCCACCGACGCTCAGCCATCATCAGCCTTACGCGGTTACAGCCGCTCCGGGGCAACCGCTCCCAGCAGCCGCGCGAGCCTGTCCGCGAGGGCCTCCGGCGGGTGCGTGTGGCGTTGCCCGGCTGTTTTCTGCCCGCCGTATGCTTGTTACTTGTGTACAAGCAGGTGCATGGCCGTGGGGTCGCCAGCGGAACATCGTCGCTTTGCCTCATGTTGTCGATCCACTGGGGATTCTCGTGCCCCGGTTCTCGGGTCGGGGATGGATCGCGGCGCCGCGTGGTCTCCCTGCCGATATCTGGCAACTACCGCGCACTTGGACGGATACGAATAGATCAATCATAAAAGCGTGACAAATAACCACGTTGGGCCCCAGTGGCAGGGGTTACCGCCAGGGATTGCCGCCAGGGGTCTCTTCCTGTCCACGTGGCAGATCGCCCCAGAGCCCTGCTCCCATTCCGCTATCCAAACCTCGCCCATCGCCCCATAGCGCGAATAGGGGCTCCTACCAAAGCCTTGACATCACCTATTCCCCTTTTGAGGATGCTCTTGAGCTCACAGCGTCACGACGATGTCACGAGCCTCATGAAACGATTTGACCATGTCGTCCACTAGACCCACTACGGAGCACACAAATGATATCCTGACCTAATATAGGACAAAGTCGGAAATATCACAAAAGTGGAAAGGCGGCGTATCCGAAGATCATGTGGGGCTCCCCAGTCGCAAGAAAAACCGGGCGCTTTGACCGCGCTTGTTTGGGGGCTCGTGGTCATTACCCGATTCGGGCAAGACTGTTTTGGCGCTGATGATGACATCCGGCAAGTCGTGGCGCAGCGGAGGGCTCCACGCCCGTTATGACGGTTTGACATTCAGGACCGGGCCTCCGCGGAGTTCGCCTATGTTTGAACCCCCCACAGGGCCGGGATATGATGCTTTTTTTCTGCTTGGCCTGGACCCGAAGGTCCTTTGGAGAAGGACGTCACGGGGCAGGGAAGGGTCTGCTATTGCAACCCTGATGGTGGATATCCGAGAGTCCGGGGCCGGTGGAGGTATAATTTGTGCCTGGTATAGCCATGGATATGAACAGCTAGCCGCATCCTAGTACTGCACAAATATGGAGTAATTGAGGTTTTAGCATCAAGGGTCCTGCCAGCAGGACTTTGCACGAAAACTCTCCAGTATACGCGTATCGACGAACCCGCGAGAATCTTCCGGACGAGCACGAGCCCACCGAGCCGCGATAGCTCCAACGCTCGAGGCGCCACAAACGTTCCTAAACCCAACGGCGCGGGCGCCAACCACGAGGCGCCCAAGCGCGACCCCAACGGCCGGGCCAACGGCGTCCCAACGGTCTCAGCTGAAGCTGAAAAATGTTCAAAAGAGGCAGGCCAGATCGGAAACGGATCCGAGAGCCTCAGATCGGCCACAAGGTTTCCTCAGCCCGCGCTTGGCGGGACCCCCCCCCCTTGGTGGGGAACCGTGGCTGAGCTATTTCCCGACTCCCTTTTAGGGCTGGGCTAGGTTCAGTGGTGCCTTGATTTCGTGCTCGCCGTCGGAAGGTTTTTTTTTTTTTTTTCCTTTCGGGTGGTGGGGGTTTGGGACGGGAGGGACGGGAGGCGTGGGGACTCCGCTGGGGGATCTGTTCGTCCGAGCCCCGCCCGGGAATGGGGCAGGTCCGGCTTTACGGAGTAAGCGGGCATTCCCAGCAGGGGGTACCAACGTTAACCCTGCCCCGCCCTCAAAATGCCGCAAAGAAAAAGTAACGAAAAGTCACTCTTCCGCGCAACCCTTTCCGGCGATCTCCTTCGTAAAACACACGCCCCCCCTCCATTCCTGACCCGGGAACGGTACCTCAGGGACCTCACCCCCCACAGCAAAGGCCCGGTGCAACGCTGCGTGCTCCCACCGCTCTGGATCACCCCTGGTCCATTCCGCCTTCCCGCATGCGGATATGAGAACGAAGGGGGTTACTGGGTCTTGGCGATGGGACCTTGCCGTCGCGGATGCTGTGCGATTGAGCAGAGTACGGGGGCGAGATGAGGTCTCTGGTGTTCTTACGGATGCTTTTCCGTCGACTTGTGCTTGTAGTGATATTGAGGACTTGTACGGAGCCGGGGGGCTCGCCTTGGGGAGGGAGGGGGCCTTCGTGAGGAGGCTCGTTGCGATGTTTACTCGGTATTGTTTACTCAATACAAGCGTCATCCTGCTCACCTGCCTTGGTAACTGCCACACCGAACTGCAATTGCACATCATGAGCCCAACCCCACCAACCCTCAACGTCCGTAAATCGTCATTAAACCAGCGCAATCGGGCCCCGACCTCTGACTCTCCGATCCAGTTCCCGCTTCATCCCAGCAACAAAAACCCCCCACAGCACACGAGGCGCAAACCCCTGCCCCTGTCCCAGTTCCCGCCAAAGCGGTGGAGAGCAAGCAAAAAAGGAAAGCAAAACAGGGACCCAAGGCGGGCGGCCACTCTTCCGGGCGATCAGCGGCTCCTGATTGGTCAGTGTCCGAGGTTGCAGGGTCCGGGGTTGCCGAGGGGCGGTTTCTCTCGCTGGTGGGGTGGGGAGGGTAACTTTGGGTGCTTTTCAAGCTCCGAGGGCTTGCGTGTGGGGACTGGACCGCTGGGGTTGCACTGGGACTGGGCGGGAAGTGGTGCTGTGGGGCAAGCCGGTGATCGGGACAGGTACCGAGGGGGTATATCGCGACTGATATGTGAGGTTCCGGCGATGGGGGTGCAGGGGGAACAGGGTCCTCTTGGGAAATATGTGCTTTGCTTTTGGGGATCGGGAATGGGACGCTGGCGGTGGGTAGATGAAGATGCTCGGGATACGGGGTTCGAGCTGGTGCTGCTGACGAGGGTTCAGGTGTTTGTTGCCGATGCTTGCCGGGATTTAACTCCGGGCATGGGGGTATGAGGGCATTTCCCAATGAGGAGATTGAGGTTTCTTGCCTCGCTAAGGTAGGTCGTCGTCATGAGAAACTGCCGATCACGGGTTTGTCAAGGCGGAAAGGGTCGCGGGAGAAGCGGGCCGGTAGGTACGTGCATCCGAGGACGGTCTTAGTTCCCGCCACGTCAACGGTGTCTTGGGTCGTGCAATGGGCCTACTCACAGGCAAGACAAGATGCAATGAACTCGCCGCTAAGACTCCAGATCCTACTTTTTAGTCCCAGCCTTCGTTGAGGCGTATGGATTCCATTCACATGGTCATCTGCAATTCCGTCCCACGGTGGTCTCTCCCAGCCCCTCGCTGTGCTCTGCATGTTTGATATCGTGCTTGATACCGCTGACGTTTTGGTGTTGCCTCCCAGAGCAGAGAAGCAGAGTGTAAGTCGCGGTGAGAATCTATATCCCTCGTAAGACGGGCCACCCGTGGATCACACGCACACATGACACCCACAACCAGAAACGAGGTCTCAATCTCACGGTGAGCGGTCCGTTCCTACGACGCAGGAAGACCGGACTCTTGCACCGCGAGTAAAGTATGTAAGCGCCACCTCCCAACTGCGGACTCGTACAGCGCCTCGCAGCGCATCGCAGCGTCTCGACACCCACTACTCCGGGGACCCCACGGTAAGCGTCCGCAAGCCCCTCCGCCTCTACCGCTTCCTCGGTATGCCCTTGGGTCCAAGCGAACCCGCAGGTACGGCGGTGCGACGCGAACACGCCGGCAATGTTACGCGGCAGGCATATTGCGGTCCCCGAGGTTAACCCGCGTCGGTGGTATGCGGGTGCTCACATGGTCGGCGGGGGTGGGCAGTTGCTCGCTTCTCCCCGTGCCTTGGGAGAGGCTATTGTATGGATTCAAATGGTCTGTGAAACATTGAAAATGACACGCCACTTTTGAGTTCGGGACAGCCAGCCTCGTTCTAGTCTCTGCAGGCCAGCGTCTCATTGATGTGGCGGAAGTCTCACCGTCAGCGACGACTTACACGCGCGACCCCATGACCCCTCATCCCACCCAAACACACGGCCTTATCTGGTCGACACTACCTCCTCCAATGCTGCATGTAACAGAATATCAGGCAAAAACAAGCAAACGCCATCTTCCCACTCCGGAAAATGGTGCTCCCTAGTCCTTCCCCGGAGGAGTTTGAGTGCCACTCGTGATTCCAATATTCTCATCCCGCGCCACGACGCCCGCGCACAAGCCCCCCCCCCCCCCCCCCCCCCCCCCCCCYCMCCCCCHCCCCCCCCCCCCACCCC
>JAGFNX010000289.1:0-42646 GCA_017657125.1 Scopulariopsis brevicaulis
CGCACCTTTCTCCCCCCTCAACCCCGCCCTCCTAGCCCTCCCCAAAAAGCAACCCCCCAAAACCTCCTTAGCACCCAAATACCCCGGATGATACTCCCCCAGACACCCCTCCATCCCCACCAGCGACATCAGAAAAAGCTCATCCGCCTCCTCATACTCCAGCATCCCATCAAGCAGAACCGCAAGCCGGAACTGCGCTTCGTAAACGGCAGGGTGATGTCCCAACATAACGGACCAAGCCGCCAGACAAGATCCAAGGGAGGACACCGCTGCGCCGACGCGGATCGTCTCTGTAAGGGCGAGTGCCCAGCTTTCTTCCTCCCGCAGGGTGGCGGGGTGGCATGGTCCGAAGAGGGCGCCGTAGGCTCCTGCGATGGGCGCGTGGCTGTTTGCTGAGGTCTCGAGGAATCGTTTCATCTTGTAGACGAGCGCTTGGGCCTTGTGCACAGGGACCGATCCGTGGTCGATTGGATTGCCGGGGTATGTCCCCGACAAGTGATCAAGCTCCGTGAGCGCGTCGTCCAGTTGTCCCTTTTCGATTAGGCGCTCCGCCTGCGCGAATCGCATCCTAAATTCCAGACTCGAGTCCATAGCCCCATCACACAACTCTATCCCCCCAAGGACCCCATCGCACCTAGAGTCACCTCCCGCTTTATACACCATCGCTAAAGAGAGTTTGACACTTGCCCCCTGCGCTGCATCAAAACTCTCCCCATCTCTCTCTCCCCTCCCCAGCGCAACCTCGAAGAACTCCACCGCCTGTGCACGGTACCCCTGCGTGACGCAGAGCTCGCCAAGAACCGAAAAGTCTACCCTCTTCGGATCCCGCTTCGAGGGCTCGTAGACTGTGATGTGCGCGAGCCAGTCGTGGCAGGCCAGGACGTGCGGGAGGAGAAGTCGGCCAGTGATGTGGGTATTTGAGAGGGACCCGGGGGCGATCTTCAGGCGCTGGAGGGTTGTGATGCATGCGGAGGACGCAAGCCAGGCGAGCCGCGGCGAGTCCTCTCGAAGATGCGCCCGAAGCGGAGCGGGGAGACGGAAAAGGGTGGGCGTGACCTGCTCAAGAAGTTCTAACCCCTGAAGACCATCTAGTAGCTTAGGCCGCCGAGTCTCGGCACCTACACACGTTAGCGGGCCGGGTGTTTCGTGAGCGTTGGAGGACATACCGCTGTTGCGCCACCAAGCGCAGCCCGAGTCCCCGGATAGCCTTGTCCCCGCCGCGTTCTCGATGGAGGCGAGGAGGTCGAGAGGGAGTGGTGCGTCGGCGAGGATGGAGGCTACGGATAGGACCTCCCTCATTTGGTCTCTGCGGGGGTGCTCTTCGAGGTTGCTGAGGATCTCGCTCACGTTGTTTGTAGAGGTGAGGTAGTCGTGGACTGAGACGCCGTGCTGGCGGATGAAGGAGGCTGTACGTGCTACATGCGATGGTTTGCATTCAAGAATGCGCACAATGTCACGCGCTGCTTGTTCTAGGGCTCTCGTTAGTTCTTGTCCCTGAGTAGTCACAGAGGGAACATACCTTGATCAGCGGCGTGTTGTCCGGCTTCCGCCAGGAGCAGCTCACACGCCTCATCCTCCGACCAAGGCGCAATCTCCACAGTAACGGTTCCAGGGGGAAGGATAGCCCCGTCACCCTGCGGAATAAGAAGGACGAGGCTATCCAGCTTCAACGGGAGAAACTCCGTTAAGTCTAGCCCGTCCCCAACATTATCCAAGACCAAAAGCCACTTATTCTCCGGGTACAGAAGCCAGCTCACAATACCCTTGACCAAAACATCCACCCGAAGCTGATCAACCTGATCAAGCTCCTTGGCGTCGAAAAGCCCATCCAAGTCCGGAAAACCGAGCATGCTCGCCAAATACCCCCGCGCGCCATCCGGATCGTCACCGTTCAGCCCGAGAAGCACCCCCGAGTACTTCTCCCAGTAGTACTCGTAGATGGCCCTGCCCACCTCGAGGTAGCTCGCGCACAGCGTCTCGCGGCTCGCGGCATTGAGCCAGAAGACAGTCCGGCCGGATTCGCTCGTCTGGTGGGAAACGTGGCGGGCGAGGAACGTCCGTCCGGTACCGGGAGGCCCTGCTAGTGAGAGGGCGGGTATTCGGCCGGACCATACCAGTTCGGCGAACCGACCGTGAAGGGTCTCGAGGAGGTGGGGTCTAACGTGGTAGAGCGACACGGGTGGTAGCTGTGACGGGACATCAAAGTCCGTTCGGAGAAACGAGACTTCATCAGTGGCTAGGGGTTAAGCTAAGTTAGCTAGTTTCCATGGTACAGATGAGGCGAAACGTACCATCAGCAAGGCTCTGGATATACTCCGCATCCAAATATAACGGTCCAGAGTCGTTATTAGTAGCCAGAGGATCAAGCACGAATGCAATCCACTCCTTCAACGCATCGTACCCATCGTCATCGATCCCGTCAAACCTCATCAGATCCGCATGCGACCGGCGCAGCGTAATCAGCTCCGCCGCGCGAGCGACGCAGTCCTGGTCAACAATCTTAACGCAGTCAGTAACTCTCGCACCCTTTGAAAACAGGTGACGTATGACCGCGGGAATAACTCACGAACAGCGCGCTCGGCGTATCAGTCGGCAGCGTCTCGCAGAAACAGGCCGACACGGAGTGGAGTCTATCCCCGACCGCTTCAAAGGCCCTCATTACCTCCGCCAGCGCCAGCGCATCCGCACGGAAGGAGTCGAGGTGCCCGCCACCGCCGGCCGCGATGCGCGAGATGTCCGCCAGGACGCCCTGTAGCCGATCCACACCGGCACACAGGCCCGGGACACCAAAGTACATCATCCCCCGGGTGGAAACGTAGACGTCGCGCAGGGTAAGCTCATCGGATTCCATGGCGGTGACGAGGGCGCGCTGGACGAGGAGGCCGCCGAGGCTGTGGGACATGAAGACGAGCGGGCGGCGGGCCTCGTTGCGTTTTAGTCGGAGGTCGCGGAGACCTCGGAGGAGCTGAGCGGCGCCTCTTTCGATGACATCTCGTAGTGGGATACCAGGCGTCTCTGAGGCTTGGGAAAGGGTTATGACGCGGGCGGTGGGAAAGTCTTCAGGGAGGGTAGTCGTCAGCCAGCTCTCCCCCTTCTCCGTCCGTGTGTCCCACGACTCGGAACCGACCCCGAGGCCATGAACGGCGACAATGCTATCAACAGGTTAGTATATAAAATCATACGGGCTTATGATGAGTGTATGGGATGCTTACTCCACCGTCGCATCAGCCGGGTCATGCACGACCCCAAGCTCGAACCGCGCCTCATGCGCCTGCGGGTCAACGCCCCCCGCAATATCAATCCTCTTATTACCATTACTATTATTCTTTGAAGCCACACGCTTCGAGTCGGCCCTCTTTGAGAGGCGCCCGCGCCGCAGCGCGAGACGGCAAAAAGACAGCACCCCCATGGTAACGCGCAAAGGGGGCAAACGCAAGTACTAAGGAGAGGGTATCATAAAGGAGCAACGCGGCCGTGACGAGAGAAAAGAGACAGCAAAGATGAGACAGAGCAGACGTGGGTATCAGCCACGACGATGGACTGTAAAGTAAAGTAGTCGAGGGAGGAACGCCTCCGTGAGCGAGAGGCCTCGAGTCGAAAAAAAGCAAAAGTAGAGGTTAAATGGCGGTATAGCAAGGACGCAAGAACAGCGGCGCCCCTACGAGGTCAGGGCGTCGGGCGAGGTACCGTAGCATGGAAGAGCAATTGCAGTTAGATCGAATGTATCGGTAATAGGGCGCCACCGCTCCCACCCACCATTTGGCGCGCAAAAACATAATCGTGCCGTCTTAATTAGACGTCTTCGCGCTCGGCCCGGAGCGAGAGCTCCATCCACCTCCCCTCCCCTGTCCGGCACTTCGAGACCATGCTGTCTCGCAGGAGCTGGAGCGGGTCGTTCATCGGAAATCCCAAACGAGGTGGAGCCTGTGGAGGCCATTGCCGACCCGTGTGGCTGGTTGAGTCCGAAGCTACGGCTGGGCTGAGGAGGACGTTTGGTGCGGCGCGAGGGCGACAGTGGCCGCGTACCCCTGTCGCTGATCAGGCACCCGGAGATGAGCGCGGACGCTGCCATCGCGCGCGCTGAGAGAATCGGGCTTGCCCAGGCTGCTGGAGTCGCAGCTGGGAGGTGAAACTAGGCTGCTTTGGTGCGGGCGGGGACATTGGCACCTGAAGTCCGGTCCGGAAGCGGGGGCCTTTCACCCCGTTTGGGAAAGGTGTGGTGCACGCTCCAGCTTTGACAGCTGAGCTGTGAGGCGGGGACACGTGAGCTTTATGCTTGTTTATCCCCACTGGCAACCGGGTGTCACTAGTTATGCTAGCACAAACGCACGCTCCGTCTCGCGAAACGCATCCACGTCAACCCGTCATTATCGCCTCGGGAGGCATCTCCGTAACGCAAACCTCGACACACCTATCACACTCGTCCCCTCCCCCAGTCTGCACATAGACATCGCACTCCACCGTATCTGTCCACAGCGTCTCCCTCTTCCCCTCTCTCTCCCCTTCCCCACATAAACTCGGCCGATTCGGGATCCTGCAAGTTCTTGTCGGACACGCCCTCCCCACCGTTCTCGTCCTCAGCTCCGCGTCGGCTCAGCTCCCCGTCTCCGGGTCCGCAGGGACGTTACCGTCGACCGTACATACCACGTCGCACCCGCCGCACGGCATCCCCGTCCCGATACTCACGGTGCAGGGGCCCCACGCCGTGGCCCTATCGGGTGAGTAGTCGATCGCCGGCGTGGTGGTCGGGCGGGGGGGCGGCCGGTGGGGCTCGACGCATTGAGGTTCCCGGCACCATTAGTCCGTAATAGTCGTCAGGAGGCCTAGCGGACAGGCGACGGGAGCTGTCTCGGAGGGGAGGACGTCCTGTGTGCAGTAGCTTTCGGCGCAGTCCGTGCAGGCGTGGCCTTCGTAGATGTAGTGTGTGCAGCTGGACAAGCCCACAGTGAAGGGCGACTGATGACGGCGTAAGGCGCAGCGGAGCAGGCGTCGTTCGGGCCGCCGTGGTCGGCGCAGGGGTGGGAGGGACAGGGGCGGGGCACAAAAGTGCGGGCGAAGCGGTCGCCGCAGCTGTTGTATATCGAGTTGTCGAGACAGAGATCGGTGAAGTAGGTCGCTGAGGGCCGTCGGGGTCGGAGATAGGGCGCTGTGGAGCGTAAGGGTGGCGTGGAGCGACCTGGGGTTGTCAGCGGGGCTTGCCTTGCGGAGGTGGGTCACTACATGGGCTATCTGACCCAAGGACGACAAGGATGAGGTTCTGCCAAATCAAAGGACCCATCGTAGAGGGCATATCGTGATTATGGGGATGGTCGGTTGTCGCAGGCAACAATAGCCTTGATGTGTTATGGACCTATCTCGGCTTTCCGGGTCGCTGGCCGAGACTCGTAGCCTATCTACCTCCCACCCCGGCTCCTCCTCTACCTCCTCCCACAGATGAATTTCTCCTAAATAACACCACTAGACAAGCACACCCTCAGTAACTATCAAGGTCTCAAGACCAGGATAACCTGCTGGTATCAACTCCGTTCTAACCTCCAGACTTCCTCGGAAAGAACGTGAGAATCAAAAAAGGGCATTGGAATTCCGTATGCTGGGGCTAAAATACAACCGTGCTACTCAATAAACACCAACCTCCGACGCCTGCAACTCCATTCAGAAACCGCGGGAAGCCTCGCTTTCCGGCGTGAGATAAGCCCCCGTGCCCCGAGCCCCGCTTGAGCACCGATCTCTTTCTATCCATAACTGCATTACCGGCAGGCTTCGCTTGCCAAAAGCCCGCGTGCCCACCTCGCTCGGGCATTTCCTGCCTCAAACACCGCCGCAAACGCTTCAGACCATATCTGCACTCCGATAACCCCTCCCTAGAGCGCCTCCCAGTCCATGGCGTCAACCATGAACCCCCAGTCCACATGCTGCTCCGGCTCCCCGCACTCACTCACCACCTTCCCCTTCGCAACCTCGTACGCCGCCTCAAACGCATTCACAATCGTCTCCAAGATCACCTCAACATTACACTCCGCGAGCCCCGGGTCACCCCCCGCCTGCTGCTCATCCAGATACTTCCACCGATTCCTCATCTCCTTCGCCTTGGAAAGACACGCCCTTACGTCCCCGCGGCCCAGGACCCCGTGCAGCACGTTATCCGGCGAGTCCAGCGCCGCCAGCACATTGTGGTGATACGCGTGATCCGACGCCCTCGCGCGGCCCTTAAACCCCCCCGCGGGGTCCGCGTCCCGCGACACCGAGATGTCAAAGACGCCCAGGAGGTGCACCAGCGCGCGCTCTAGCAGCATGTAGAACTCGTAAAAGTCGAGCTTGAACATGATCTCAAAGTGCTCGCGCTCCGAGGCCCCCTCGGACCCGGGGGGCAGGGAGGGGGCGGCGGAGGTGGCGCGGTGGAAGCCCGCGGACAGGTGGAACAGTTTCCAGCTGAGGCGCTTTGCGATTTTCTCGAAGCGCTGGAGCTCGTAGCTGTGCCGGATGCCGCTAGGGGCGTCGGCGCTGGGGGCCGGAGGGGGCGCGATGACGGCGGGGTTGATAGTCGTCGCGGGGGGGTTCTGGGCCCGGGGCCGGTAGGGGGGCGTGGGGGCCGTGGAGGAAGCCCATCGCGAGCTCTGGAGGCCGCGGGCAGCGTGCCGGTCGGTGTAGGACCCCCGGGTGCTGCAGTCCGCTGGTGGTGTTTGCATCATAGGCGCTCGGGAGATGGCGGACGGGGGTTTAACTGCTGCTTGTACTGGATATGGGGATTTTTAGGCGATGTTGTTGAGCATCCTCTGGCGTTTGAAGATGCTGTGAGTCCGGGGGAAGAGATGGTATTTGAACGATTAAGAGATGGCAGATGCTAAATGTGTCATTGGGGTCGCTGCAGAGAACGACCATGTTGTACGTGGTCAAGTCAGCGCCTTGACATTTCGTTTCGAAAGAGGTTTGGACTGCGGGAAGACTGCTCCTTCCAGGGATGTCATTCACTGAAGGTGAGGGAAGGAGTGAAGTTCATTTGATGGATGGATTAGGTAAGCTCTGGGTAAGTGACACCTCTGATGGCAACATTCCCGCCACCAACACAGCCTCTCGACACAAAGTCGTTTTGATCAAAGAAACAGATCCGGAGTCCTCAAAGAGGAGTGTCTTTGTATGTTACCTGCTGCAGGTTGTGCGACAGGCCAATGCTTGCTCCCGAAAGCCAACCCACAGTAGACTTGACACAGGGACAATCTTGCATCGACTCTGCACGTTTGGGCATATATTAAGAATCACTATTCAGAAAACACCAATAAGATCGTACAAACGCAATGGTATCTGAGATAATAACTGCTGCCAGAAGAGACATTCCGAGGCAGTGACCACAGCCTACCTCTACAGCCATCAAATACGCCCGCGCTCCAAGCTCCAAAAGCCCCAGTCCCATATAGAATACATCGGCAGCTCACGAAAGGAGCCCATCATTCCAAGAACAAGCGCCGCATCTCAAATTTTTATGCCACAGCCGGAGGACCGTCCCTCTCCTGCTGCTCCTCCTCGGGCGTCGGACCGACAGCCCTGCCCCCGTCGACGATGATTTGCTCGTCGACGCGCTGCGCCAGCTCCTCCTTGGTGCCGTGCTCGAGCCTCTTCCACGTCGTGATCCGCGACAGGTTGGCGTCGACGTCGAAGACGCGCACCCGCCGGTTGTAGCCTCCGTACCCGGCGTATCCGCCGAAGCCGGAGCCGCCCGCGTAGCACATCCAGAGGGCGGGCTTGGGGTCCTCCTTGCCCTCCGTCGAGAGCATGCAGTAGTCGTTGACATGATCAC
The DNA here is from genome assembly GCA_017657125.1 of Scopulariopsis brevicaulis. Classification (NCBI taxonomy): domain Eukaryota; kingdom Fungi; phylum Ascomycota; class Sordariomycetes; order Microascales; family Microascaceae; genus Scopulariopsis; species Scopulariopsis brevicaulis. Next base: position 7,793 of record JAGFNX010000289.1, read on the forward strand.
TACGAGTCTGTTAGCGCCATCCTGTTAAGATACTGAAGGCGAGGGCTGCTTACTGTCCGCAGCTGACCATCACAACGCCCTGCTCAACCAGCGCATCCCGGAAACCCGAGTTGTACGTCGGCGCCGTGACGAACTCCCTCCACGCGCCCTTCCAGTACTTCTTGGTACCGACATACTCCGGGAGCGGGATGTGAATAAAGGCAAGGTCCATATGTATGTGGGTATACTCCTTGTGCGCGGGCCTCAACCCCGAGGCCGTGTTCCTGAACCACTCCACCTGGTTCGGCTTCAGCCAGTCGTACCCGGGGAACTTCTTCTCGTTGGGCGAGTACGCGTGCGTGTCGAGCATGTAGAGCGTCAGGGCCGAGTGGTCGGAGCGGCCGCGCGCCAGTACCTCGATGTAGTAGTTGCCCACGCCGCTCACCTCGTCAGGGCCGGCCATGGACAGCGAGTAGGGCAGCGTCTCGATTATCGACATCTGCGCCTCCCGGGTGGCCGTCTGCTCGTCGTCGTGGTTACCGAAGATGCTGACGAAGGGAATCTTGCGCTCGGCTGCAACCTGCGCGTACTTGAAGATGGCCTACGCTGTCGTTAGCTCTGGTCGCATCGGGTGTAGCTTCTCACTTACCGTCTGAGCGTCCGGAGACGTATCCCCGTTCACCTGGTCGCCACCAAAGACGAGGAGGTCGGGCTTTTCCTCGTCGATAATCCTGTGGACAAAGTCCAGTGTCCTGGGGTCCGCCTCGCACTTCCCGCCATTGTATGAATCCGGGATGGCGTCACGACACTCTCCAACGCCGGTGCTGAGGTGGAGATCGGAAACCTGTACAATTTTGAACTTCCCGTTGTCGTTGATCCGCGGCACAGGCTTCTTCATCTCGGCAGGGTGGCCCCTCCGTAGCGTAAGGTGTGTGCCCGCTATCTTTGGGCTGGTATCGATCAGGAGCTGTGTGTCGACCATACTCCAACCCTCGCGCACCTCAACGGCATCATCGCCGAACAAAACGTCGACAGAAGTGATGCCATCATCAGCTTTGTGGATCTCCTTTCTGGGTAGTCTCCTGAGCCATATGCCGCCCTTCCGAGACTCCCAGCTCTCGTCCACTGCGCCCTGCTCCTCAGACGCCGAGGGGTTTCGCTTCCCCACGGCAACGTCCATCACCACCATGTCATCCTCCTCGAGCTCCTCCTGCTTCGTCCTCCGCACGTAGAGGTACGCGGTCGATACCCAGCCCTTATCCAGGTAGAGGTCCTTATTAATGCGCTGCCATATCGTCGAGTCCAGCTCGCAGGACGAGAAGGGGTTGATGGTGGAGCACTGCAGGATGGTGAGGTCGGTGACGACGTGGCCCTGGTGGTACTGCGGCAGGTATGCGTTGATGGATCGGGGGAGGACTCGATAGTTGTGGTCGAGGATCAGGATGGTCGCGGTGAAGAGGATCACGGCGACGGCGGCCTGGATGGCCGTCCGGACCTATTCGGATTCTGCTGTTAGAGGGACGGGCTACACCAGAGGCGTAGAGTCGGACGAACTTACGATTCGCCGTGCCATGATGGGTGTGGAAGGCTAAGGAGCTGTTCAGTAACCGCCTCAAACTTGTAATGCCCCGTCCAATGGGGCCGTTGATCTGGATCCGAGTGCGCCGGGAAGCTGCTTCTGGGCGGGACTACTCCATAGCGCGGCGGCTGTCGCGTTCTCGATTAGTCCGGGGAAATGCGCATTCGAAACCGGTTTGCAGTCGGCAGGTTCGAGCGCCCGGTGGCCACGACGGAGCGCGAAGCTTAAAGTCGGAAGTGACGGGGGGGGTTCAACCACCAAAGCTTATCGGGCCGCCGATTTGCCCATGTGCTGCATCAGGTGGCTAATACGCGCCGTCTCACGGCTTGGCGAGGTGTTGGCACTTGGCAGTGGGACAGTTGAAATTACCAACCACAGTGTTTACATTTTGCAATATAGAAAAGGTTGTTCTCATGCAGACGTTGGTAATAATATTGCCTGATGCTCATCTCCTCGAGAGACAACTCGTAACCGTGTCGCAATGATGATGGGCGTCTGTCTGAGCCAGTTTGGGCTTCTCCAGCCTTAGTCAGAAATAGGGAGGGGCGAGGTAATCGTCCATATCTTGGCAGATGGCCGCAAACGGCATAGGGGGCGACTGCCGCGATCCCAATCGGCAAATTCCCGGGTGCCCCACTTGTGCATCCAGCACTCCAACAATGAAGTGCACAATCCAAGGGGGGCTGGCATCGCTGACTGTACAGGAGCTACGCATTGGAACGCTTGCGGCCAGCTTTTCTCGTCGCGTCACAAAGAGCCCGGGAATCCGAGCTCCTCCAAATCCTGCGCCTCTATTACCTCATACCTCCAGCGCCCATCCAAGCGCCGATACATTCTTCAAAACTTGGATAAACAGGCGCGCTCTTCGTCCCCCATCGCCATCGCCATACTTTTTCCGCCGCGCATCCTCCGTCTCCACGCGACTTAATCTCCGCTAGAGCTTCAGCCTTACCAACTACCGCCCGCATCACCACTACCACACCTCGCCAAGATGGAATACTCGACGCTAAAGGTGCCCGAGCTCCGAAAGATCCTCCAGGAGAGGAGCCTGCTCGCCACCGGGAACAAGGCCGACCTCGTCGCGCGTCTCCAGGAAGACGACCAGAACAAGGCGCCCGCCGCGGCCCAGCCAGGTACGAGTTCGCAACCATCTTCTGCCGTTCCAGTTTTCCGAGCTTTCCGGTTGCGCGAATATGTTTCTGGGTCATTACCTTCGAGTCGGTGGATGGCGCGCTCGCCTCATTACCTTTCGGCATCGCAGCGCGTTGTCGGTTGATAGCTATGTCGCTTGCAATGGGAGGGAGGCGACGGGCGTTGGAGAAATGCATATGCTGTCGTCGCGCTTTCATCGGCGGATATTTGCGCGAACCGTTGCGCATCCTCGTTCCTACCCGTCCGATCGAACCGTCGAGTCCACGAGTTCTTTGCTCCTACCACCGCCCGAATTTACCTCTCAAGCGCATCGTTAAAGCTCGCGTACTACGGACTTCATCCGCGAAGAATGAAGCTAAGACTTTTGCATAGCCGCCGAAGACGAGATTGACTACTCTGACGACGAGGTCACCATCACCACCAAGGCCGCGGAGTCCAAGCCCGCCGCCGCGCCCGAGGCCGCCCCCGCCGATCCCACCCCCGCCGCGGAGACCGCCGAGGCCGCCGAGCCGGCCCAAGACGCGCCCGCAGCTCCCGAGACAGCCGAGGGCGAGGCCCCTGCGAACGGCGCCGAGGAGACCGTCGAGGAGACCGCCGAGGAGCCTAGCAAGTACGCCCTCAACCTCCCCGCCACCACCACCGACGAGGAGACGCGCAAGCGCGAGGAGCGCGCGAAGCGCTTCGGCGTGGTCGAGGACGACGGCGCGGCCAAGAAGGCCGAGCGCGCCAAGCGCTTCGGCCTCGACCAGGCGTCGCTCGCCAAGTCTCTTGACTCGGCGCTGCCGGAGCGGTCCCTCAAGCGGAGGGGCCAGGCCGACGAGAGTGGCGGGAGGAAGCGGCAGGATCGCCACGGCAACGCCAACAACAACGCCAGCAACAATAGCCGCGGCCGCGGCCGTCAGGGCAGGACCGGCGGCGGGAGGACCGGTGGCGGGAGGACCGGCGGCGGCGTCTCCAAGACGGGGGGCTCGTTCCTGGACGACCCGGCGGAGAAGGCCAAGGCCGAGGCTCGCGCGAAGAGGTTCGGGGCCGCCTAGGTGGATGGTTCTGCTAGTCCTGAGGAGCGAGGGAGGCGGGAGGCACGCAGGAGGCGGTTTGGGCCTGTGGGGGAGGATGCGGTTAGCCCTGGGGAGATGGTGAAGAGGGGTGCGCGGAGGAGGCGCTTTGGGCCGTGAGATGATGGTGAGGATGGGTGGGTTCTTCATGAGCGGGCTGAGAGGAGGGTATGGACGAGGCGCGCTGCCTTCAGCGCCCAAGATGGCTCGGCTCTGTGACTCCGCCTCTCCTGTTTCTTCTGGGGGAGGCGAGCTCGCGTCTGTGAAGCCATGGACCATCCGAGTATCCTCGAAACACGGTCTCTGCGTCGATGAAGAGAAGAGGGTCAGTCAAGGAATCAGCTTTTGTCTTTTGTCTCTTTTATTTACAGTTCTTTTCTCTTTTTTTTTCTTCCGTCTAGGCAAGGGTGTAGCTCCGTTAGAACAGAGCTGTGTAATACCACCTACCGAAGGGACCAAGGGCGAAGGGAAGGCGTTCGGGGGTTGTCGTGCGGGCAGGGGATGGGATGAGCTGCGAATACGAGGTATCAACTGAATTGGACGGAATGTTTCAAAATCTTGGATGTGCTCTTACGCGGGTGATGCTGTTGCGTGGTTCTGGTGGTTGTGAGTATGGGGGAGGTGCGCAGAAGGGGCTTTGGTATTGTCAAGGGTTGGCAGAGGGCTTGGGAGGAAACCGAGAATGGACATTCGTGTTCCCCGTCTTTACTTCCAAGGCGTCTCCGGCGGTGACCCCCGGGCACATGTGATGTGTGACTGCTGCGGGAGGGTTAGCATATCATGGGTGGGTGGTGTTCCCGTGTAAAGCGCGAACGGGCCGGAACGGCAGGATCTCGAGGACATGGGGTGGTGGGTAAGCTGCGGCTGCCCCGGGGAACAGTACCGATGGCCGGGATGAGGGTCCTATTCTACAAAAAGCCCATGGGGTATCAAAGTGGTCAGCTTGACCTCGTAATGGGAGATCTCGATCCGATCGGAAGCTCGGATGCCAGCTCTACATGCTGAACCGTCAAATTTGTGACATCTCTTACGATATGACTACCTAACAAGTCTTCCCTCATCTAGAGCTAGACTCGTTATCACGAACAATGCATGAACAGGATGCCCGGTATGCACGGCGCAGGTTCCCCGGGTGCGAGCCGCGATGGACCCCCACCCTTTCGGCCTGCTGCAGGTGATTGTGGCGGCGGGGGACACCACCACGGACAGTCCAGCCCGAGAGGGTGGGAATGATTTGGCTGTCTGGGATATCTTGATCCAGGATCAAGGGTGCTACGGCTGTAATCAAGTTTTCAACCCGTCAAGAGACGTTCTCAAGAAGGGGGTTTGCTGTGTAAGATGGTGGTTGCGACATCGGGTATGACGGAGAGGTAAATGATTGCGGCGACGCATCTGGATGGTTCGAAGATGGCCGGTAGCGGCAGGTTGTATTGTCCGTCAGCAGGAAGGGAAGGGGGCAAGAGCTGGAGGCCGAGACCTTCTTTCACGGGGGTATATTAGACCTCGGTCACGCGTGGTCGATAGAGTCCGCCCGCTCGTTCTCCGACATGGGCGAGTACGCCTTGGAGGACCCGGCAACGTCATTGTGTAATTCCCACGATATCCATCTCGGGGGAGTTATTGGCCTTCACAGTGGGGTTTGGACTCGGCGGAAGGACAGATGATAGGATTGGGCCTACGGGGGTCAGATGGATACACGGAGATGATGACTCCTCCCATGAAGCTATCCAACGAAGATGAACGGCGTCGAACGTATACCCTCCTCACCCCTCTGAGTGGTGCACCACCCGTAGCCCATCACATAACCAGCTCCACCCCTAGCACCCGACTTACACCCCACAAGGGACTTTCCGGTACTCAACGGTCCCCAAGGCGTGCGGGCGCCTCCTCCCACCCTAAACCAAACGGACTTACAAGCCAAGCTCCGAACGGGTCGGCGCGAGGAATGGCGTCCGGGACCACGCGGACGCGCTAATCCCGCGTGGTTAGCGGGGAAACCCCACAGAGTCCATCCCTAACTTTGCCAACGTCAAATAAGAGGCCCGAAACGCCCGCCCACTCGTCCGAAGGAAGTCCTTCGAAGCCCTCGGACGGCCACGACTGGTGGAGCGGAGAGCACGTGCGCGGTGGGCCCCGGACTCCTTTCCTTACTGAGCACCGAGTAATAGCTTTTCCAATCAAGAAGATCGTCTTCCTGGCAAATTGGTTAAAAGGTCTAGAACAGAGGAAAAGAAAGGAGGGCGTTGCCGGATGGGACCCCCTCCGAGGCAGATGTCCCGCGCTTTCCTATTTGGGAAATCGAGACGGTTCGGGAAGGGGCCAATGAGGATGCAGAAGAGCTATTCTTCGCGGGAGGTGCGTGTGGGTCTTGCGGGACGGCGGCTGTGGTGGGGTTTCGCTTGTTTTTGGGGCTCCTTTTCGAGATGTGTGCTTGTGTGTGGAAGTTGCGCGTCCAAGTAAAGAGGGGAAGGGAATTGTGGAAGATTGCAAGCTTGAGAGGGGGATAGGATTCCTTGACTGTCGGGCATCGAGGAGCGGTGAGTTGTCTGTCTTGTCAAGGCGATGACGATGCTCTTGGAGGCCGTCTTGTTCGTCTGGTTCCCAGTGGCCTGGCGGGCGAAGTACCCAATACCTCACATCGCAAGCCGAGTGACTTACAGGGATCCCCAGCATTCCACATCCCATCGTCCTCGCTTCAACCGACAAATCCAGTCCCAGCCCCATCGCCATCCAAGCATCCAAACCCTCCAAACCCTCCAAACCCCAGAAACCATCGAATCCAACGCATCGCCAGAAACCCCAAGTGACCGGTGACCTCATACCCCAAAACCAACCGCCAACCCCAAGACCAGAATCGCTGGCTCCCGCACCCGCCACGTCACCAGGTCCTCTCAGCTCCCGCCTCACCCGGCCCACGCCGCTGCACGACCTGTGGCGAAGCCCTGCAGATCGCGCGTCACAGCGGGAATCGAGGCGAAAATTCGGGTTGGCTGCCTCACGGACAGCTTCGGACGGCGTATGCGTGTCACGGGGTACTGCTGGGATCGTGCAGTAGCTTGCGTTCTTGCGTCTTAGGCGGTTGATGTATCGCAGCAATTGCAGGGGGCCTTGAGGCTCTGGGTTTGGATGGGGGCTGACGAAATATTTGGAGGTCGTGCCAGCGCATAATTTCGCCACGATGGGAGGTGTTCTCTCCAGCCGAGCGGCTGGGCAGCTGTTTGTCCGGATCTGACGTGGCTGGGGTATCCTGGTTGCGAGGATCGGGATTCGCGCCGGGTTGGTCGGCTGCGGAAGTGTATGAACGTCGCCGCACCGCTCGTGTCCTCTGCGAATCCCGTCTTCGCCTGGCCATGCCGCTGCATGGATATCCCGTAGTCCGAGGGCGCCCTCGCATTCGTATCGAGAAAACCTGCATTATTGATAGGATTACGACGCCGCACCTCGGGGTTCGCGGGTTCAATAGCAGCTGGCCCCTGCGATATCACAGCGCCGTATAACCATCGACGGTTCCGTCTAGACAGCGATATCACATCTCACTTTTCCCTTCCCCCCCTTTGCCCCTTATAGACTACGCCGGTCAATAACATTCCCGGAGTGGTGGTAGCGTAGAGCTGTCAATCTATCCATGCCCTCCATTCCGCGGGCTTCCTCTGGTCTTGTGTAACCGCGGGGAGCGGCTTCATGCCACCCTTCTGCGGTGATGGGAGACGTGGGCTTGAGACTCCGCCTGGCGTCTATCCCAGCATGGGGCACGCTAGGTTGTTGACGGGAGGGTGGGCTCGGTGAGGATCTTGGAAGATCGAGGGGTGAGACATGCAGCAACAAGAGGAGGGTACGATCTCCGACCAACCATTCGCCTAAAATCCCACAATAACGCCCAATCACACGAGATCAACCGTCCACTTTGGTCGAATTGCAGCGACGCCTCGAGAAAGGGAGGCCCCCAAGTCTCGACAAGTACCCTCGCTTGGGGGAGTACTCCGAAAGGAGAAGCCTGTCCGCTCCTCGCGCGTCTTATGCGGGGCGACTGGATTGTACGCACCAGAGAACGCGGGGCTTGCGCAGGACATGCATAGCAGCGCGAGGAGGGTGAGGGTTTGACGACTTGTTTGGCTGGGCTGGCGGCTTGGTGCTGCAGGCGTGCGATTTGGATCATGGGCTGGATCCAACGTCCTCTCTACGAGGTAAGATGGAGTGTTAAGGGGAGGGGGAGGAGCCAAACACATGACGAGGAGGGTATGTAGCCTCTGTCTCGGTTGCCGAGGACAAATGGGGGGTTGCGGATCGTGTTGTGGGTGGTGGCTCCGAGGTTTATTCGCTCTTTGCCTTCCGTGTTGGTGATGATGGCTTATGAGGACGGGCTCGCGAAGAGAGCTGAATACAACCTGTTAACCTGTTCGATCCAGTAGTCCTTATCGCACCTAGACGTTTGAAAGGTCCAAAGCTAGATGACTAGCCCCGATGGAAGCTGTCGTTGCTCTCGCTCAGCTGCCTCGCCCATGTGACTGAGGCTCTTTGCATCGAGATGCCCCCGCCTGAAGTGAGACATGCATGCGTCCAATCTTCATCACACAGGAACCAGAACCCGGAATTATGTGATCTCTCGAGCTCGGTGGATTGCCCATCGGCCAGTCCGGACTGGGTATGGTGTCCGTGAGATGGCTTCCCGGTTGGATCGGCGCAGGGATTAATGCCTGCCATCCCTGGAGGTGACTGTGTGATGGATGCCCGCTATTAGTCCAGCGAGATTATGTGCTGAAGATGGTGGGGTCCTCGACACCCGGCCGGATATCGCGAGCCGCACGCGTCTCGTTCGTTGCTGATTCTCGATGAAAACTTGGGGTTTTCTTTTCACATCGACGTAATATGGATTTGACACTAGAAATACTGTGCAAGTGGACTTCCCTGAAGGAATCAGCTCGGTTACGAGGGAGGTGCCTCCGGTGCCTGGCGCCGGGAAGGCACGACCTACGGCGACAAGCCTGGAAGGAACCAGCTGAGCTCCTGCCCTGATTCGCGCCAAACCCCGACCGTCGTCAGCCCCTCTCTTCCCGCTTCACGATTTTCGCCACCCACACTTCCCACTACGAGAATAGCGGCCGTTGGGATTCGCCATGCCTCCCGCCCGGCCAAGAATCCAAGGCCGGTTTTAGCCCTGGGATGGCCCGTCCGGCCCACTAGCACGCCCGCCTGCACACCACCACGGGGCCTAGCTCCCTTGGCCAGCCCTTCCCGGGTCCGTTTTCGGGCGGATTCCTCTTCGTTCCATCCATCGGCGATGGCTTAACCGTGGGAGGCATCCCGTCCGCCCTCCACCCGCCTCCTGTCTGTCCATCGCTTCCCTGTCTATATTAGCTCTCGCAGGCTGCAGGCGGCGAATACCGAGTGCTGCGCTGCTAACTCGCCCGCGGGTATATTGCGCCCTCTCAATCTACCGGGAAAGGCCCCTCCTAACTGCACCTCGCAGGTCGAGCCAGGGTTGCGCTGCCCAATCCCCCTTCTTCATGTGAGGACTGGGCTCCCATAGGACGCGACCCGACATGCGAGCTCCAGTGTAGCGGCTAGCGCATGGCGGAGCACCCTCTGGCCTGGGACCTCGTGCATTGGCGCGTGCCCTTTTGGCTCAGCTCTTCCCCACGTCCTGTCGTCCCCACCTCGGGAGCGATATGCCCCTGGGATTCGTGTGAGAAGTCGCTTTTCTCAGTGGTCCCCGCCTTATCCCTGCTTCACACCTCGCCATTGTCTGGTTCCCCGATAGTGGCTCCTGGCGAGCGTCCTCTGAGAACTCTTGGTTCTCGTCTAGTCTTCTCGGTGGCCAGGTTTTGCCCCCGTTGCCCGAAATCTGTCGTGCTCGCCAAGCGAAGAGCCATGATTCCCTGGCCCGCCGATTGGTGTCGTTAATCCACTAATAAGAGAATCCATATGCCCCTGTCCCTGCTCATCCTTGACCCGGCATCCCCAGTCCCAGGACTTGACTCGGACACCTGACTTGGCTCCGTGATCCGTCGCTGCAGCTCCGAACAAGGGTCTTGTCGCGGCACCACATGGGGGGCTAAAAGATGGCAGCGGGTAATGTACCCCCCGAAGTCACTCGTGCATATTGGTACTTCCATGTACGGGCCTCCCTCGTCCAGTCACCCACGACTTGCAGACCAGACGGGGCGATTAACAATCGCGTATATACACGGTCGCCTCTCAAATCTGTATTCTTTTTCTCGCAATCCTTGACCTTTTTCTCTAACTCTTCTACTTGCTTTGTTTTCTGTATCTACCCGTCTCTGACGTCGCTGGTCGAACTGAGCGAGAGATCTCCGCGCTACGAAACCAGCTCGCCGGCCACCACGACACGACACCCGGGAGCACGAAATAAGAGTCACGGCTCTCGCTCTCGCCACCCACCCGAGTTACCGTTACTCCGGCGTTCCTCGTCTGTCACCCACGCACGCTCGTCACACGCCGGGATCTTTCCACACCATCCCGTCACTTACACGCGCAGCGGCCTCTTCATGCTCCGGCCCACCCACCATCACACCTCTCAAATTTCTCACGAGTCTTTTTCGTGCTCCGGATTAACCCCATCGTCTCTCGTCTCGGATAGCACCTGTCCTATTTAGATCGTTGTCTGCGTTTTCTCTTCGACGTCTCTCGTCTTTCTCGTATTGCTGCCATCTGCGATCAGGACCTCAACCAGGCGCATTCGCTCGAGGTTGCTACGCCGGTTCACCGATCCGCGGCTGTCAGGCACTAGGAGTCCGGATTTCCTGGATCTTTTTCCGCGGGCGCAAAAGACGAAGGGAACTTAATATATCCTTCCCGTATTCAGGCACCCGCCGCAAACAAGATTCCCGAGGCGGCTCAAGGGTCAGCACTTAATAGAGGTGGAACCGCAAGGTAGCTCGCGCTCCAAGACAACCTGACAGTCACCTTTTGGTCCTTTTCCGCCGCTGATGTCGCATAGGTTATCTTTCTTCGTTTCATGACGAGCACATCAGCCCAGGGGCAGTGAAGCGTTGGACTATGCATTTATGATTGATGCCCATCTGGTTTTACGACGATAGATTGGGCCACAATGTCGTCGAGGAAGCTGGGCCCGGGCCCGGCTGTTAGGCCCACACATACTCCCAACCTGCCGAGAAGGTTAGTCGGATACAGGGAGAAATCGGAGGGTAGCGATGCTATACCCAGGAGTCGAGACACAGCCAGGGAGGTCAACGACGCTCGAAACAGGCCGGCGAGTCGGATACCACTGAACCCCGGGACACGGCGACCATCGAACTCAACGCGACCAACGAGACCTAGCCTACATCACCAAGGCCAGTCATGGGGCTCCGCGGCCTCGATTTCCACCCGGTCAGGGTCTCATGCGGGCTCATCAGGCTCTACGGCCTCGAGTAGAGAGACTGCACTGAGACCCACCTCGAGTCTCTGGAGGAAGCCGTCCAATCCGACACAGAACCCCCAAGACACCCGGAACCACTCCCGAAGCGACTCTGCGAGGACCAGTTCCACCTCTTCCAACCCATCAAGACATCAGTACTCCACAGATCAATCCCCAGGTGGGCAGTACGACCGATCGTTGACGGAAAGCCCTGCGGAGATTCGTATCGCGCATGCGGTAGACATTGCGAAGCCGAAAACCCCAACAATGACCATCTATCCGGAACTGGATCGTTATCGCGACACCCGCCAAGCAGCCGGCTCGTCGGAGCCCGAGCTTCCCTACAAGCTGACCACGCATGACCTCCCCCCGCCGACCCCCGGGTACTTCTCAGGAACGGGCAGTCAGCTCAGTACCATGAGCGGGAGCCCGTCGACCAGGTTTTCGGAATCCCCCGGTACTGGCCCGTACAGCCGAGACACCACCCCCACATCCATCTCATCCCAGTCCCCCGGTCTTACTGTGCCGATCCGCTTTGCGCCCCCCAGGATGCAGTACGGCAGCCCCAGCCGGACGCGGCCGCCCGTGACGCGGCGGAGGGGCAGCAGCCTATCGGGCGAGGCGGACGTCCTCAACGCAGACCCGGAGGGCCTCGCAGCTGTGAGGGAATCCCTGACGTCCTCGTCGTCCAACTCCACGGTCCGTGGTACTGATAGAAAGGCCCAGAAACCCACCGGTGCGCCACCGGTCAGCCCGCCGCCCCGAAAGTCGTCCGCGCATCAGGCGGACAGGGTCCCGAGCTCCGACCCCGCGAGGAGGCTCGCGCGCAGGCCGACGCACCCCGCTGTCGCGTCGCCGCCGCCTGCGATGGGAAATGCGGGGCGGAAGACGAGCGCGCCTTCGCCTAGGGGGACGCCTCCTGTACGGCCGAGCAGGGATGGGACCCCGGATATGCAGTCTCAGCTCTGGGAGCCTGTCCCGGTTGTTCACAGCAATCTGTCGTCGACGAGCCTCCCTGCGGAGAGGCGCGGTAGCGAGACGCATACCCGCAGCTCGTCCATCTCTCGCTCTACCACGCCGTCGGGCCAGTCTGACACCGTGCGGTCTACCCATCGCCGACGGCCGTCCTTATCGAAAAAGGCCCCGGCTCGCCATGATGACTCCGAGAACGAGACTTCCACTGTAAGGAAGGGTAAGACGGAGGCCGCCCGGCCAACACGCACGCCGAGCCCGAATGTCTCGACGTTCAACTCCCGGTTTCCGTTCTTTGGAAGAAAGAAGTCGGCCCCGACTCCCGAAGCGGGGCCCGCGAGCAAGCCGGAGAAACAGCCTCGGAAGGGCCCGGCGGCGGGGACTGGGCATGAGGGATACGGGCGACTTGGTGCTATTCGAAGACGGAGTAGCGGCGTGTTGAGCCCCGCGCGGGGGTCTACGTCGTCGCAAGACGCCGGGAGCAGACCCCAGTTTGCGGACCCGTTCTTGCTTGAGCGCATGAACCCAGTTGTTATCTCCGGGGGCGAGGTGATTGAGAACCGGAACACGTCGGATACGGAGGTCCATCGAGCGGGGAGCTCCACGAGTTTTGCCCTAGGGCACTCCCGCCAGCACAGTAACGATTCGAAGACGAGTTCGACAACCACAAGCTCCCGTGAGGACCGAAACGCGCTCTGGCCCTCGGCTCTCCCGAAAAGTCAAGAGAGGTCGATGAGCCGAAGGCCCTCCGAAAGCAGTGACGATGGGGCGAAGCCGACTCTTGCGCTACGCCGGTCCACGCAGAGACTCCGCACGTCGCCGGAACAAATCCCCATGAGGCTGCCGAAGCCGATAAACACAAAGGGCCGCGCACCCTCGCCACTCACAAGTTTCGAGACCAACACCACAGTGGACGAATCGAATTTGGAGCTACAGAGGGAGACATCCCGGGGGATCATGTCCAATCTGAAGCAGCCCAAGAAGTTGAGGAAGCGGTCGAGGTCGCCGCGGAAGTGGAACCTTTTCAGCCGCTCGCAGCCGCAGGCGAAGGCGCAGAAGGCCAACGAGGTGGAGGCGGTAGAGGCGACGGTGACGGTGGTGCAGTCTAGTCAGGTGCCGTATTATGCCATGATGGACTCGGAGGAGCAGGAGGACGAGGGGGATATGGACGTTATGGATGTGCTTCGAAATGCGGAGGTCTGTGACGTGCAGCCCCCAGATCTGCAAGACTTTGAGTTGGAGAGGCAGCCGTCGGCAGCCGGTTTCCCTGTGTTGGAACCTCCGGTTCATGCAGCTCCTCCTGATTTTAGATCAGCTTCACCCCTGCCGGTGGAAGAGCCGGAGATACGTGTCTCGTCACCTCCACGGCCATCAAGCAGACAGATTACCCAACACGCCAAGTCCACTCGCGCCCAAAAGCAGAGTCGCCTCCCCCAGGTCGGCCGCATCCCCAAGGTCGTCAGTACGCGCCCCAAGCAGCCGTCCCCACGGAGCTTCTCCCGCCCCTTCAACAAGACGAGCCCCCAGATCCCAACGACGACCACGGACCAGCCGGCCCGAACAGCCACCGCCATGAGCCCAAACTTTCCGAAGTTGTCGACTCCGGATCTGACGCTGCACGGCTCCACCGCTACCGGCTCCCGGGAGCCATCGGCGTCTCCGGCGCTGATCGGTGAGGGGAGAGAGTTCCTAGCGTTTTCTCCGCGCAAGGACTCTACCACCACGACGTCGTCTTCGAGCAGGTGCTCAGGGCTCTACACAATGGCTGACACGACTGCCGTTGTCCCATCGCCGAGCGCGCCGCTTTTTGAGGATGAGATTTGGGATGAGTACAATGATCTCCTCGGAGATATGGCGTTGAAGCCTCCCCTGTCAGGCGTACAGCGCAAGGGCTTGCCTCCGCCCGTGAAGACTGGCAGGAAGACGGGCTCTCGGAACCACGTCCCGGAATCTCCAACGATTGCGATGAGGGTTCCTGGGTTGAGGGTCGACAAGGGAAAGGCGCCCGAGACGAGAGAAGAGGTTGTCTCGAGCGTCTGTAGTTGCGAGGACGATCCGGAGAGCCTGCAGCCGCCGGTTATTGATACTGCGCCTGCGACTCCCTTTTCTATTTCCAAATTTGTGGCGGGATATGGGGAGCGCAACACCAGCGGCGAAGCGATTAAACTTTCTGCCGAGGGCTCCCAGCGGAATAGCGGCGAGGGAGCCAAGCCTCCCGCTGGATCCCTCCAGCGAAACAGTGGCTCATCCCGGAAGTCGCGGGCCTCGTCCAACAGCACTAGCAGCACCACTTCCGACGACTCGCCCCTCGCGCAGGTGAACCTCCGCGTCGGCTCCATGACGGTCAGCAAGTGGCTCACCTTCGGCCACGTCCTCTTCAGCCCAGCCCGCGAGGAGCTATCCCTCAAGGGCTCCCGACAGAGCCACTCGGTCCTTGTTATTGACGGCCTCGGGAACGACGACTGGTCGTTCTACGCGGCTGAGACGTACCCCGGCGCCACGTTCTTCAATCTCTCCCCCAGGGCCCCGCTTCCTGACCGGCGGTCGACGGCGTTGCCTTTGAGTCCGAAGAATCACTACCAGATTCAGTATACGTCGCACCTGGACAAGTTCCCCTTTGGTCCGGATACGTTCTCGACGGTTGTCTTTCGGTTCCCGGCCGCGGCGCCGGAGTCGCATTATCGCAATGTTGTGTCCGAGGCGCGGAGGGTCCTGAGGCCTGGTGGTTACATCGAGCTGTCTATTCTCGATGTGGATCTTGTCAATATGGGGAACCGGGGCCGGAGGACCGTGAGGAGGTTGAAGGAGAGGATCCATACCAGGAACAGGGATACGAGTCTTGGCTCCACGGCGGATCTGATGCTCAGGCTTCTGGGGCGCGGGAGCTTTGTTGATGTGAAGTCTTGTCGGGTGGGTGTTCCGGTTGCGAGCTCCATTGCGCGGACGGGGCTAGGGAAGGGTGAGCTGAAGGATGTGGCGGGTGTGGAGGGGAAGGGGAAAGGGAGGGAGCAGAGGAGCCTGGCGGAGATGATGAGCGACGATAGCGAGCTTGCGGATGAGGGAATTGCGAGAATGGTAAGCCGGGTTGCGAGGTGGTGGTATGCGCGGTGCTATGAAAGCGCCGCGGCGCCCATGGTGACCGGGGCGGGTCCGGGGAGGGGGATTTGGGATAAGGGGTTGCTGGGGGAGTGCGAGGAGTGGGGGACTAGCTTGAAGCTTATGGTTTGTCATGCTAGGGTCCCGGATGGGGGGAACAGGGTTGCGAGCATTTAGCCTGCGAAGGCCTCTGCGACTTTCCAGTTGGTTGTTTTCACGGGGTTGCGTTGCGTTTGGTTCTTGTGGCATACAGCGTTCCGGCATCACATTTACACGAAAGAAGCGCGAGCTCGGGGTATCGGCGGGCCAGACCGGGTTTTGACAGCACGGCTCCATCGCCCCATCTTCTCGCTTTTCACCTGTTGGAAAGGGGGCCGGGGTAAGGAGGGAGGAGGGGATAATTGGTGAGACTTTGTTCTTGTGGCGGGGCCATCGGCTGCTTGGGTTCAGCATTATTTTTTTCCGTTTCTTCACGCTTTATGGGCTGGGTTATGATGGATTGGGCTTGGATATAATGACTTATGTCTGGTTTGGAGGAAAGAAAGGAAAGAAGGGAGGAAAGGGGGAAGAGATGCTTCATGATTATGATGGGAACTGGATTTCTATTGAGAGGGCATGAGATATGAGATACCCTAGCGATTGCTCGGCCTTAATAAAGGAATGACGATACTCTGTTTTGTCTAGGATGGGTGACGACCGCTTAAGAGACCTGGAGCTCTAGCGCCTCCTGGTATCTTCCCCCCTTTACGATGCGCTTGACCGGACGAAGAGGCAGGTCTCCCGAGATACGAGAGCTCCTAACATATTCATCCCATCCGAGAGATTCCCAACAAGAAAAAAGTGCCAAAAAAGAAACGTGTAGAGGGGAAAACAAGACTCCATTCCGTTCCTATCAAGTAGTCCAACCAAACTCCGGCGAACCCAAGGTATACCGCACATGCAATAAATACAAGTCCCCACCCCACAGCCTCCGCCGAGCGGATCATCGCCCCCTCGTCTTCACGTCCTTCCAACCCTCTCCTCTTGGCCCCTTTCCTCGCCTCTTCTCTCCCCGCTACCTGCTTCCCTCCCTTCTCTCTTTTGCACCTCTCCTGCTTCTTTGACTCCTACTCCCAGAAACAGGACACAGAAACGGTTGCCTGCTCGGGTATAAAACAACGGGTATATAACCCCAACATCTCCCCCCACCCGCCGGAAACACAAAAAAAAAACAATCCCGAGTGAAACAAAGGCCGAAACAAAACGGCTTATAAAAATCATAGGCAGGAGAAAGGAAGGACCTGTTATAACTTGGATCACTCCTTGATCTCCTTAATCTTCTTGGTAGCCTTGGCAGTGCCGATGTGCGTGTTATGTACCTACATCACGGTTAGAAACAAAGACGTAAAAAGTAAAAAAACAGAAACGGGGTGCCTTACCTTGGCCGCAAACCGTAGACTAGTCAACGTCTCCTTCAGATGCCCCTCAAGCGGACTAACCATGACAAACATGAGCGTCTTGGAGTTGCCCCCCAGCGAATACTGCAGCAGGTGCGTCAACCGCGAGTTCCTGTACGGGACATGCCCGCTGCCCCTCCCCAGCGCGTCGATGACGTCGCCAAGGCAGCTCAGGCTCTTGTTGATGCTCTGCGTCTCCCGCATCCGCTCCCCCTCGGCCTGCGAGTGCTTCAGGCGCTCCGACCCCGCCAGGTCCACCAGGTTCAGCGTCCCCTCGCAGCGCTCCCCAGTCGCCGAGTTCTCGCCCACGAGACGCAGGACAAACACGCTGTGCGAGCGGCTCGAGCGCTCGTTGGCCTTGGTCGCCGCCACGCTCCGGTTCGCCTGCGCCTCGACGAGCATCGCCTCGACCGTCTCCGCCGAGTCGAGCCTGACCGTCTTGCAGTTCACGACCGTCGTGGACCGCCTCGCCTCGTCGTGCCGGATCTCGAGCTTCTTCGTCGAGCCCGGTGTCAGAAGGTCGTGCAGCTCCTCGTTGTACACCTCGATGAAGGACCCCTCCATGCTGTACGTCCACGACTTCTCCTTCAGACTAGTAATCGTCTCGTAGATCATGTGCGTCGCGCGGGGGATCATGCCGTCGGCGGACGACATGGTGTACGTCTTGCCCGACCCCGTCTGGCCGTAGCAGAAGATGCACACGTTGTACCCGTCCAGCGCGCTCTGCACCAGCTGCGAGATCTCGCCGAAGATCTCCTCGTTGCCGATGCCAGGCGAGAACACGCGGTCGAACTCGAAGGGATACTCCTTGCGCACAATGTTGCCGAGGCTGCTCTTCTCCTCCGGGCCGAGCACTCCAATCTTGGCCGACGTCTTGTCGTCCGGGAACTGCAGCCCCGCCTCGCTGCCCTCGCTCTCGTCCAGCACGGGCCGCACCCGGCACATGACGCGGATGTTCCCCTTGAGCTCCTGGTACTTGTTGAACAGCACGCGGCGCTCCGTCTCCTCCTTGATGAGCTTCTCCCTTGCCTCGTCGGCGACGCGGTTCGCCTCCTGCAGGCGCGCCTCCATGGCCGTGAACGAGTCCGACTGAGCCTTGCTGTCCGACTCGAGGAACTCGATCTGCGACCGCAGCGAGTTGGCCTTGGCCTCCATCGTCACGTTGGCGGCCGACATCTCGGCGAGGCTGCCCTGCAGCGTGCTCTTCAGCGCCGCCTCGCGCTCGACGTCCGCCTTGAGGCCCTCGAGCTGCGACCGCAGCTCCGCCAGCTCGCCGTCCTTCTTCAGCATGTCGATGCGCAGGTCCTGCTGCTGGGTGCTCATCTGGCGCTGCGCCTCCTCCATCTGCCTCGCCTTCTCGCGCCGCTCGTCCTCCAGCTCGGCCTTGTATTGGCGCTCGAGGGCCTCGAGCTCCTCTCGGTGGGTCCGCTTCAGCCGGTCGATCTCGCCGTCCATCGATCGCTGCAGGTCGTCTCGCGCTCGCTCGTCGTCGCGCCGTAGCCGGTCGAGTTCGTTGCTGTGCCGCCACTCCGCGTCGTCCACCTTCCGCTTGAGCTCCACCGCCTCGTCGCGGTATCGGCCGAGGTCCAAGTTGAGCTCTCCGGACCGCTTGACGAGCTCCTCGCGCTCCTGTTGCAGCTCCGTGACTGCGGGATAATTAGCCCGGTTCTCGTTCGACAGTCCGTGAAAACCTACCTCGCGATTTGTACATCTCAACCGACTCCTTCCACACCTCCTGCTGCGTGTCCGTCTTCTCGATGGTCGACTTCATCCGCGCAAACTCCTGCTCGATGCTCCCGAGCCGCCCGCTGACGTCCCATGCTGCGAAGTTCCTTAGGTTAGAATGCTTGTGAAGATATTCGAGGGGGGACTTTGTCGGCGACATTGTTCTCTTGACTTCGGACCGGAGCAGGTCGTGGAAGGCGTGAGTCGCGCGCATGAGCTCGCTTCCGGGCCGGGACGGTGTGTGTTGGGCTCCACCCAACAGGCTTGCGCGGGTGGAGCCACCGCGCGTGGGGCCAGGGGTTTTAGGTGGGGACTTTCCACCTCGGCGTAATGTGACATTGGGAAGGAACTCGTCCGTTGATGGGGCAGGGGACGGGGTCTTGGGAATCACTTGATCCTCTTGTGCTGTGTCATTTCTCGACTTGCTATTGAGGGTCAAGCCGTTGAATGCTGTGGAGATGGAGACTTCTCGGCGGCTGGCCGGGCCGGGGAAGTTTGAGATCCTGGGCCTGTGGGTGCTGGTGACTTTGGATGTGCTGGAGATGGTGCTGGGGGGTCCCTTGGGGACGGGTAGTTTTGTCAACATACAACTATCATTCAATGTCTCATCCACATGGTTTCCGTACGACGACTGCGGCCGCCTGTCGCTGGGTTTCGACTTGGCGCTAATCGATCGGCTGTGGTTCGCTTGGGCCGTCTTCGGTCGGCCAAAGGGGTTTCGGGTGTCGGGGCCGCGGCTGGTAGCGAAGCTGTTTGTCGTGGGCTGGCGGGTGGACTGCGCGCCGTAGCGGCTGGGCTGCTTAATCTGGGACGAGTTAGTAGCCGAGGGTCGACTTGTGTGCATGATGGGGAACAATAAGTTGTATAGGGCTTGCGGCAGCTGCAATTGTCCGCGCGAGCGGGCATCAAGGGGCTAGGATCGTGCAGCTAGCAGCGGTAGCGATGGCCGGCGGTAAAACGATCAGTGTAGCTGGGTAGCTGGACACCGAGCCACCGGCCCATGCTTCTCCGGTCGAGGAGACTACACGCGCCCGTCCGCTCCCATGTGCGTACCCCAGGGTCGTTGATGTCAAGAACGTAAAAGCGCACTTACCCCAGTCCCGGCTCCCACCAAAGACACACCCTGCACATTGCCACGAGTCGTCGACGCAGTATTCCTCGCAGGATACTCACCAGCCTGCTGCGAAAGCGGTTTCCTCTTCGCCTCCGGAATCGACGCTGCAACAGAACCCCCCGTTAGAACCGCGACCCAATTGGCGGCAAAACACAATCGAGGAGGGAAGCTCACCCGGCGGCGGCACCCCGCGCTTCACGCCGTTCGCGCCGGTCGGAGGCATCGCGATCTGCGACCGAGAGTTATTCTGCGACTCGCTGAGCTCCGTCAAGCCGCTCGGCGGCTTCGGGATCTGCGTGCTGGGGGGGCGGAGCCGGCTCCCCAGCCTCGAGGCTCGGAGGTCCTACGAAACCGCGTCAGTCCTCGAACCGCAAAAGCAACATCGTATTCCCCTCAATTCTTCCCCGTTCCCCAAAACCCCCCAGGAGACGGGGAAGCTGAAGCTCGATAGGTACGGGGCCGCGGGTCTTAGCGTACTTGCTGTGTCTCGGGGTCCATGTCGAGTAGCTGGGCGCGCTGGAAGACGGGGACGACAATCGGCGCGACGAGGAGCAGGGCCCCGAATCGTGTGCTTCTCGGCGAAGACAACGTGGAGAAGGACAAAACGTGTCGAACGCGGAGGTTTGCAGAGAGTTGGTTGCGACGGGAATGGTGGTTGGGGGGATGGGCCTTCCGATGGTCGATGATGCGTCGTGGATTTGTTCCGGGGCGACCGTTTGATGGGGGCGTTAATTTGGTTTGTTTACTCTCGCCGCTGCGTGGGGCAACCGGGGTGCAAGCTCATTACCTTGTCCCAATTGCGGTCCTCGAGTTATGTAAGCACATTTAACCGTGTTAGATACATATGTCAGACACTTTACACTGTAGACTGTCGTCCGGGGCCGGGCTCCGGCAGCAGCATTATTGTCGAGGTCCCGAGGCACCGCAGTCGAGGAGCCTCTTCGTTCCATACGACGTCCAGCATACTCCATCACCAGTATTGATCACTGTTTCAGAGCCCTCGAAGAACGTCGAATGATAGGCCGGGTATTCCCTTTATGTCCCCCTTTCTATAGCCTGTAGTCTATTCTATATCATACAATATCGCAAGCACTCCAGCAAGAGCAAAGCCAAACATATCGTGACACTACTTACTTCCCCTCAGAATGCTTCTGCATCACGCCGCCAATATTCCTATACCCCCTATCCGCATACGCGAGCCCCAGTCCCTCCCGCTCGCCGTCTATCCCCTCCACCTCCCCCACAACAATAACATGGTCCCTCACCCCAACCATCTCCTCGACCCTGCACCTAACAACCCTCCTCACGCCCTCGCCCCTCAACTCCACCCCCTCTCCCTTCCCCTCTCCGCTAGCAACAACACACCCACACCCCTCCACGCCCTCAAAGGGATCCCTCCCCGCATCCCCCCGTGAAAACCACTCCGCAACCCTCGCGCCCTCTGAGTCCCCAGAGAGCACATGTATATTGAACCTCCCGCTCGCCTCCAGTGCGTCGAGCGTCCGGCTAGGTTTCTTGATGTTGAACGAGAGCAAGGGCGCGGGGTTGAGGGATAGCGAGGTGACTGACGACATCGTCATCGCACGAGGCTGTGGCGTGGGACCCGGGTGGACGGCGGTACAGACAACGACGGGGTGAGGGAGGAGGCGCATTAGGGAGCGGAAGCGCTCTGTTATCGGGGTCGGTTCGGGGTCGGTTCGGGGTGTGGTAGTGGTGATTCTTCGGTGGGCATCTAGGTTTCATCAGCATCAAGGAGTTTTAGAAGGTTATCTAGGGGAGCCTACAGCTTGCGCGGCAGCGTATACCATCATAGGCGCCTTCAATTGCACCAACGGGCCTCGCGGTCCTGGCCCGGGCAGCCGAGCCCAGGGATCTAAAGCCTCTCATCTGACGCCGCTCGGGGGTTCATTAAGCATTATAAGCCCGGCAGCATCCTTACGCCCGAGGGCTCCGTCTTCCTTTTGTAAAAGACGGGAGGAAGAAAAGAAACAAAGCAGAAGGCTCAGCGGGAAGCAGCGTTGTCGGATGTTGGAGGTGGTGCTCCAAGTCCGAGACGAAAGAAAAGTGGATAGGCTTTCCTTATCGATAAGCGTGGACCAGCACCAGACGAGACCGGACCCAACCGCGCATCGCGAATTTTTCCCGACGGACAAGCTCGCTTTCATCCCCCGGCGAGTCCAACCACACCACCGACGCCCCATCGAACAATCCAACCCCCTCGCCAGACGAACTGCCAATCCCAGCCAAAACCACGACGAGAAAACAAACGGCGCGCGGCGACCACAGCCTCCACCACAATGCGGCCGCACCTCACGGGCCTCCGCGCCCCCCTACGACCCTCCACAACCACCACCCACCTAACAACCTCCCGCCCCCTCTCCACGACCCCCGCCCTCTCCGCGCGCCTCATCCGCCGCCCCCGCCGCCCCTACACCTTCACGCAACTGATCCAGCTCTCTGACGGCAGCACCTACACCTGTCGCACCACCTCACCTCACCCGATGTACCGCAGCACCAAGGACACGCGGAACCACGTCCTCTGGCAGCCCAGCGACAGGTCGCTGCAGAACGTGGAGCTGGACGAGGCGGGTAGGCTGGCGGCGTTCAGGGGGAGGTACGGGCGCGGGTTTGATATCCAGGAGGGGGAGGAGGGGGAGGCGAAGGAGGAGGTGGTTGATCTTGGGGATCTGATTAGTGGGTATGCGGGGACGGAGGCGGAGGAGAAGAAGAAATAGAGGAGAATTGGAGGAATGAAGATTGGGACGGGGATGGGGGACACAGGGGGATATCAGGGTGAAGAGGATATGCATGCAATATCGGGGGTCTCGGGACATCGACAGCCAGAGACGGGGGGACACAATTTCTAGACCTGTTTGTTAGAGCCACGCGCTGGCCTGTATCATATGTACACATACAACCGCATTTCATCCTCAACGAAAGCTGCTTAACCCGCCTAACCCTCCTAATCCCCCCTCAACCCCTTGTACACCACCCCAATCGCGTAAAAGCGTCTCATCGCAGCAACACGTTTTTCATAAAGAACAAACATTAAGGAACTACCGGAAAAAAGTATACACGCGCGAGACCTCCTCCACGTACTCCACACCCCCCTAGTCCGAATCGTCGTCCATCCGCGCCCGCGCGCGGTCAATGGCCGTGTCGCCGCTGCCCTTGTTGGCGGACTGGACGACGGGCGGGCGGTAGAAGACGGACTCGTCGTCCTCGGCGTCGAGCTGCATGAGGAAGGTCTCCCACTTTTCGATGAGCTGTTTTCGTCATGGTTAGCGATGCTGTTCGATAACGGCAAAGAGACGGCGGAGAGGTAAGGAAAACGGTGTTGGTTGAAAAGGGGAAAGGGGGATGGGGCAAAGGAAAAGAAACGGCAGTACGCACCTCCTTTTGCGCCTCGACAGCGCTCTCCAAAAACGTCTCAACCCCACTCTTAAAGTCCTCCACCTTCTCCCTCTCAAACCGATCCAGCTCATCCCTCATCAGCCTCCCCATATCCTCAAACAGCCCCCTGGCCTGCGCGACCTTCCCCTCCGCCTCCGCCACGTCCGCCTCGACCTGGCTCAGCCTATCCTGCTGGCTCCTCCCCTGCCGCAGCAGCTTCTCCAAGCCCCCCCTCCTCTTCTGCATCTCCGCCTCGGCGGCGTGCCACGCGTGGAAGGACCGCTGCCGCTGCTGGAAGGCCTGCTTGACGGACCCGATGAGCCGGATGTACTCCTCGATGACGATGCCGAGCGTCAGCACGTCCTGCTGCGCCTGGCGGTCGTAGACGTCGCGGATAGTGAGCTGCAGGTCTGAGAGGGCGTCGAGGGGGCCGGAGAGGGTGGGGGAGAGCTCAACGGTCGAGAGGGCGTGGAGGGCGGAGGAGAAGTCGCCTGCCGCCTCGGCCATGGCCTTGCGCTGCGTCACCATGGTCTCCGTCGCCTTGAGGAGCGACTTGAGCTGGTTCTCCAACGCGTCGAGGTAAATCTTGCGGTCGTGGAACCACTGCAGAGCACACGCACGTCAGTCAACCAGGCAGCCAAAACGACACAACGGGAAATGGGGGAAAACTCACGTCGTCCTGCTCGACAAACTTGCTGCCACCACCAACCCCCAGCCCAAAGCTCCCAAAAACGCCCTTACTCTCGCTTGGCAGCGGCTCCCTCCTCTCCTTGTGCTTAATATCGACATTGAAGCTCTCGCTCTCCAGAAACAGCTTCAGGTCCGGGTCGTGCTGCAGCGTGGGGTGCCCCGCGATGCGGTTGAGCATGCGCTCCAGCGCCGCGCGGCGGCTCTCGACGAAGTTGGTCTCGAAGCGGCCGACGGCCTGCTTCTCGGGGGGCGGCGGGATGATGACGCCCGGGCAGTTGCCGTGGAGGGTGTTGTAGAGCCAGAGGAAGTCGCGGTAGCGCCGCTTTACCTCGAACTCGGGCTGCTTGTAGCCCTTGGACGTAGTCTGTGGTCCGCGCCATTAGTCCCTCAATCACCCAGTCACAAGCGGGGCGTCCCCGGAAGAGGGACGGAAAGACGTACCTTGGTCCTCACGGAGTAGACGATATGCGAACTCGTCAAGTCCCCAACCTTGTGCGGATCCCCAACCGTAATGTGAAAGCTCACCTTCGCCGCATCCTCCACACTAACGCTCGGCAGACTCCCGCTCCTAACCGTCGGACTAGCCTCCATAACAGGCGGCGGCGCCCGTCCCGCCTCTCCCTCCCCGCGCTCCTCCTCCTCCTCAACGGCATGCGGATCCCTCGGCCCCCGCGCCCCCTCCGCCTGCGGCCCCTGCATCGTCGTCCGCATCACGACCTCCTTCTGCGGCGGCGCGGGCGGCGCCTCCTTGTCGCTCGAGGCCGAGGACCCCAGCGGGCCGAGCGGGTCGTCGACGGCCGAGAGGCGCGTCGGCTGCGCGACGAGGCGGCGCGTGGTGCGGGGGCCGCGGGCGGCGGTGCCGGCGCCGGCGCCGGAGGACTTGGTTGTCGAGGCCTGCGAGGTCGGGGCGTCGTCGGTTGGTTGCGAGGGCGGGGACTGGGGCGCGGCCGAGTCGGCCCAGGGCGATTCTAAGGGGTCCATGGTCGTGGTGGCCAGAGATCGATGGACTGCGTTTCGGGGTGCGATGGGGGTGGTAGGGAAATCAATGTATGCGGCAGCCGTTGGTCGGGGCAGCTGCTCGCGCGATGGATGGCAATTGGGAGCCTACTGTACGTCCGGAGAGGCTGGATGGTGTGGGTTGCGAGGCACAGTGGAGAACTTGACGCTGGAGGGTGGGGCAGCTCCCCACATTTGGCATCTGTCTTGTTCCTCGGGCCGCCCTGTCCTCTGATTCGTCGCTTCAGGACGAACACAGCGTCGTCGGGGCAAGTGTCACAGTATCACACAGGTGAGGGACAGCTTCCAACATGGTATAGATAAAGATTATCACGGAATTACAATAAGCCGGCTGTCTAAATATGGTGCAGAATAACGACTGGGGATCTACTGATCGCTCGTACTGCCGAGTTAATCCCAAACTACAGTGCCTTCCCAAGAACACTTTAACCGGGAGGTCCAAGAACAAGCAGCACAACATAACGCATGAACCCTTTTTCATTTCTCCAATACGCCGCGTCTCTAGTGCGGCGCTGCTCTACCCACAGCCCCCTCCACATGGACGGCACCTTATAGTACATAACCCAAACCCGCTCAAACGCCAGTAAACGAAAGACAAAACAGCACATGCGGTGCCCGGTTACAAACCCCAAGGCCATACAAGTCCCGCAACAGCAGGACGGACAACCCGGGGAACCCATCAACGCATCACCCCAGGGGTAGTCCAGAGCGGGCCCCCATACCCCTCCACGACGCGCGGCCACCCAACCCGATCCGCCCCCTACCGGTCCGGCTCAAAGCACCCGCCCGCAACCGCAAGGTTCATCCTCGTCATCTGCACCTTCCTAACCGGCGTCTTCTTCGTCGAGTACGCCGTGATCTGGTCTGGCGTAATCATCACCTCCTTCCCATTCTTCTTCCCGCCCGCGCCCCCCGTGCCCCTCTCACCGCCCGACGCCTGACCGGAGGGCGTCGCGGAGGGCTGGCCCCCCTGCGCGCCGGCCGCCGCACCGTCGGCGAGCTCCTGGCCCGCCTGCGGCGCGAGCGCCAGCTGCGCCGCCTTGCTCCCCTCGGCGGGCAGCTCGACGTCCCAGATCCGGACCGTGCCGTCCTGGCCCCCGGACACCAGGACCGTAGACTCCGACCCGAAGCTGAGGGACCAGATGCCGCCCTTGCCGTGCCCGCGCGACCGCTTGATGAGCGAACCCTTCGCGAGGTCCCAGAACAGGATACTCCCCGAGGTATCGGCACTCGCCAGCACTCGGCCGTTGGGCGCGCACTCGAGCGCGGAGATGTACTCGGTATGTCCCGTCAGCACGCGCGCGCACTGACCCGTGATGACTGACCACATGCGGATCGACTTGTCCGTCTCGTCCGACGCAGAAAAGACGTACGTGCCGTTGGGGTGCCACGCAACGGCCGAGATGCTCGTGTCGTGGCCCACGAGGAGCCGCTGCGCCGACGCGTGGTCCTGCATCCAGACGCGCGCCGTCCGGTCCCAGCCGCCGCTCATGAAGTAGTGACCCTGCGGGCTCCACGAGACGTTGAAGACGGGGCCGCTGTGGCCCTTGTAAATGCAGAGGCAGGTCCACGTCTCCAGGGACCACAGGCGGATGTGGCCGTCGCCGCTGGCCGACAGAAGCATCTTTGGGTTCGTATCCGGAAGCTGCTTCCCCTGCTCTCCAAAGAGAGTCGCTGTCTTATTCTCGATGGCATCCGAGAATGCCACGCTGTAAACGGGGGCCGAGTGGCCGATGAGCTTGCGGTTGTTGACGTTCAGCCCCTTATCTGACGGGTTTTTGGACTTCAGGGGCTTGCCGTCGAGGGTCCAGATCCGAATGTACGAGTCCATGGTGCCGACAGCAACTAGCTTCT
The DNA here is from genome assembly GCA_017657125.1 of Scopulariopsis brevicaulis. NCBI lineage: Eukaryota > Fungi > Ascomycota > Sordariomycetes > Microascales > Microascaceae > Scopulariopsis > Scopulariopsis brevicaulis. The sequence goes on from JAGFNX010000289.1 coordinate 34,233, forward strand.
GGTCCTTGGAAAAGTCCATTGATGACACACTTTATCATGTTAGAGATCCTGCGGGCGTGCCGGACGGGGTTAAACGTACCTCCCAAGGGTGTTGTGCAACGTAAACATGCAGCAGCTCACACCGGGTCCAATGCCGCCTGTGCGGCCGTCAATTTTGAACCGATCGCGGTTCTCCCGCACCTTTTGCATCTCCATGAGAACATCCCGGGCCCGTGAGGGCGGAAGCGGCAGATCAGCGCGGGTAGGCGCATCGTCCGTCTCCTCGCGCTTAATCTTCTGGTCAAACTCGTCAACGAGAGACGGCTGGCCGGGCCGAGGCGGCTTGCGCTGGTCCTCCTCGAGCAGCTCAGCCCGGACGTCGTCGCGCAGGGCCTCTTCCATGGGCAGGGGGCCCAGCTTCAGGGGGCTCGTGTTGTCGAGCACGTCCTTGTTCGACAGTCCGATGTTGACGCCCGGGATACCCTCCTGGGCGTCGATGTCCTCGAGCTCGCGACCCTCGGCTCTCCGAGAGATTGCCTCGAAGCTGTAAGGGGTAATGGGCCCACGAGACGAGGTGTCGACTTGGCAGTAGGTCTGGAGGACGAACCGAACGCACGCGCCTCCGTTGTTATCCTCGCGCTCGAGGAAGTGGAAAAGGTCCCCGGAGACGTGCTGGTTCAGGGGGATGCGGTACCTGTTGTTCCTGTACAGGCTGGTGACGCTGTTTTCCTTGAGATGCTGGGGCGTCGAGATCGTGGAAAACGCTCGCAAGTCGTCTATGTGGTTCTTCTCAAAGAAGGGCGTGACCTCGTCAAGGAACTGCTTGGCCGCGTCCACATCGCCGCGTTCAATCAACTCCATCCACGAGTAGACGAAGAAAGGCCAGAGAAGTTTGGCAAGTTCAAACTAAGGACATTGGTTAGACCAGACGAGGCAAGTGGACACCTGATGACGAAGCTTACCTTGTAGAGCTGGAGACTGTTCTCGATCCAGTCTCGGAGAAGCTGAAACGCCTTGACGTACTTCTTCGGTCCGTAGACGTCGGTATCGTCCACAATGGGCCGCCCCTCATCGTTGATGTTCTTGGATTCGTCCCTAAAGACGAGTTCCGTGCGCGTGTAGCCGCGCTTCAAGAGAAACTCAGTGACCTAGATGGACTCGTTAGCATCAATGTTCCCAGAAGATTCTTGAACAGCCGCCATTGCACTTGAAATCAAAAGAACTCCTTCCCAAGATCCAGATCGAGCCCTCCTGGCTGCAAAAGCTGCTGCCAGGCGCGACTACCGCCCCAATAGACGTGCCCGGCCTCCAAACATTTCCACATCTCCAGAAAATGCTGCCTTTTCTCATACGCAAATCGGTGCTGCGCTTGCAGCGGTGGCAGCCCCCCTTTCCTCTTCCTAGAGCTTACTATGGCGTTTAGCTCTTTCTGAGACCCCATGCCGGTGCCACCCGCGGAAGCCTTCTCGCGCGAGACATCATGATTTGACTTGTTTCGAGGCATCCCGCACGCGGAGCGCGACTTCTGCTCGAAGTACGGCGCGTTGATGTTTGGTTGGTATGGCGTCGAGGTAAAATGTTGATCGAGATAGGTGGCCTCTTGATGAAGGAACCCCAAAAACGAAAGATGGGAGAGTGGATGCTTCTGAGTTTGGAAAGCCCCGGGGATCGAATCTTAGAGGGGCATCCAGTGGCGGGCGACGTCCCATGACCAAACCACCCGTCCCAAACAATTCCGACCTCAGGCTGTGATGTCCCAAAGAATCGCCAAGCCCTCATAAAAACCACACGAACCAGGTCGCCCCAAAGCACCTGAACTCAAAGCACAATCACAAAACCCCACGAAGCTGCAGATCCAACACCACGGAAGACACCCAATGCTACCCAGTCCCCCCTCAAAGCAACAATCAGAATCACAAGAAAAATCAACCACTCACTATTTGGTTCAGATTCTGGTTGGAAAGCGGAGTCCCCGGCGTCGGCTGCGGCGGGGCCACCCCGGGAGTCGTGACGGGCGGGACGCCGCCTGGGCCCGTGGAAGCCATGATCGCGGTGCGGTGGGTATTCGGTCGTAGTAGCTGTGCTTCTTGCAGGATTTGGACAAGATTGTGGACAGGAATAAACCTCTAGTCCATCATCGCGTGGATAATAATGGAAGATGAGATGGTGATAGCGTCGGTTGTTTGAGCTGGTGATGGTGAGAGGGCTGGTTGGTGGTGAGCGGTGCACGTCGCATGGCATGAAGTCGCGATTGTTGTCGCGCTTAGTCATTCACCTGGTGGAGGAGGGGATGCTGGTACCGGTACTTGAGCTCACAGCGATCCCAGCCTGTTCTAGTGTGAAGTGGACCTTCCATCTGTACCAGTACCTGGTTTGCTAGCTGCTAAAGCGCGAAGCTTGGAATGCTGGCTCAGTCCAGCGACACTCACTCCACTGCTGGCTGGGTATCCTCTTATCACACTTCAAGCTTCAGAGCAACACTTTCCATCAACACCTTCAACTCCAACAAGATAATCACAAGGGCCTCTCTACAGAGCCTTATAGAGCAACCTCTGTTTAACAGCCCAAATTAGCATTGACTTTTCACCACCCCTCAAAATGGCCGAACCAGACGCCATGGACTTGGAGCCCACCTTCGTCCCCTTCACCATCCCCGAGCGCATCCAGCAACTGAACGAAATCGACAAGGTACCCATCGCCCTCCACCTCACCCAATCCGTCTAACACCTACCAGAAAATCGCCGAAATAATGAACCACACAAGCAAAGCCATGACAGCCCTCTCCCCCACCCCCCCTTCCGACACCACCACCACCACCTCTCATCCTCACCAGCCCCCCTCCACCGCCACAAACCGCGAGACCTTCAAAGAAGCAATGGACTCCTTCGTCACAACCCTCCACCACGTCGACGTCCACCTCAAGCGTCAAATCCTAGGCCTCGAGGAGGCCGGCATAATCGACCTCTCGCACGACACCGCCGCGCAGGAGGGCGACGGGGACAAGGGCGACGTGCGGCCCACCGCGGTGGGGACGGTGGGCGGGCTGGACCTCGGGTGGCTGAATAGCCGCGGGGACAGGGTTGAGAGGGGGATGGAGGGTGAGCTTTGGGAGAGGGGAAGGGGTTTCTTGGAGGGGGTTGTGCGGGAGAAGAAGGAGGGGGAGGGGGAGGCGATGGAGAAGTGAGCTTGGGAATGGTGTTATTGACAGAAAGAGCTGGGGTGGTTCCGTTTGGCGACTTGGGGCGGTGTGAAGTTGGGGGAATGGGCGCTCGGAGTTGAAGGCTATTTGGTAAGAGGAAAAGGGGAATAGGCTGTCTCAGCATACGGCGTCGAAGCTTTTTACGATATGTTCTAATGGATGCTCTTAACTCATAATGCCGCACTATCACATATAATACCAGGAATCCCGTGGACGACCATGAAACCCCATCCGCAGGTATCATGATGTTTCCCACTCACCCTGCACCCCGCTCTGCAGCTTCAAGACCATGGTATTAACAGAAAGCAAAAAGAAGCGCATTTACCAACCCAGAATCTCAGATCCCCCCTCTCAGCATCCCACACTGGCCCTCGCAGACCCATCACACCCTAAACCCCTTCTTCCCAACCACCAGCCCCTCCGCCAACTTCGTAACCGTCACCCAAGTAGGAACATACTGCATCGCTTCATCCAGCGCGGGTATCGTCCCCCTCTCATTCGCATCCGCCCACATACACGCGACCTCGCCACCCAGCCCACCATCCCTAACCCTCAGCTCCCCGTCCCCAACGCCCTCCACACCAGGCGCAGCCTCGGGCCCCGAGGACCCATCCGTCTCAACGTCCTCCCACTCAATATTCACCCTCCAGACGTTCTCCCAGTCCCTCCTCCACAACCTCAGCTGACAGACACCGTCCTCCGCGTCCCCGAACCGCGGGTCCCATTCCGACGCCCCCTCTATCTTGAACTTGGTGATCCGCTTGTCAAAGTTCACGAAGCAAGCCTTGGTATCCACGGCGTCAATCTCCAGCGTCGCCCTCTTGGCACCCTCATCATCCCGCGTAGCATTGACCGTCACTAGGCCCGAGAAGCGCTCGCTTAGAGGGATGTTATCGTCCGAGAACGGAGGCCCGATGTTAGGTAGCACCGATGCCCCATCGTACCGACAACTCGTCAGGCCCTCCCGTCGTGACGCAGGCGCACACTCAACCTCCCTCCCCGCCGCAGACGGTATCGCCGCAATAACCGGTCTCACAAACTCGTCCAGCCCATCGAAACTAACGCTCGACTTCCCCGTCTCGAGGTCGACGCTTTGCTGGAAGAAGACCTTGTACTGGCTATTCACGGAGAACGGGAACGCGACGAGAGAGTACACTAGCGTGCCGGCTAGCACCGCGAGCGCCAGAAGCGGTAGGTGGAACGGCACCCTGTGGATGAACGGCGCCAGCGGTAGCAGACCTAGGATGGTAAACGCCGCGACGATGATGTACGGGAAGAGAAGGTTCGAGCCGTCGGTTCCGGTGCCGGAGACGGCGGCGGTTAGGAAGAGGCCTAGCTGGCCGAAGAACCAGATGGGGATGGGGCCGATGAGGAGGAGCTGGAGGATCCAGGTCCAGCTGGGGAGGTCGGCGGACCAGGCCTGCTCGTGGGGGAAGGGCGCGCCGGCGGCCTGCGGCGGGGTTTCGCTTGCGATGGAGACGAGAGAGCGGCGGTAGCCGGTCGCGAAGGTGGTGCGGGCGTTGGAGCCGTGTCTGGTGTTGTGCGCGATGAGGGGGGTCCTCTCGTCTGCATTCTCCGGCTCATTTTCTTGGGCCGTCGACGGCTGAGGCGCATCGGCGCTGCCGGGCCTAGGCGAGGGCAGCGAGACCCTATCGGAGATATCTTCCCTGCTCTCCCCCGCCGCGGCGTTCACGGCGCCCGAAAAGTCCTTCTTGGCCGGGAGGGCAAAGAGCTCGCAAAGGGAGATGAGGAGGCAGAAAAAGGTGGCTGCGTGCAGGAAGACGAAGGGATAGCCGGATGCGATGCGGAAGCGGTCCTGCAGCACGGTGACGCCGATGAGGACGATCCAGGTTATGACGTACAGCCAGATAAAGACGTAGCCGCGGTGGAGGGCGCTGGGGCGGACGGAGTCGGCTCCCCTCATTATTACCCAGAAGCTAAAGTAGAACAGGGAGAGCATCATTGCCCAACTGCAAGGGTTTGTTAGCGGGCGTCAGCCATGGAGCATCGGCGTACTTACACTGCATACGAGCTGCTGTAGATGATCAACGGATTGACCTTCCTCAGCAGCAACGCAGAGCCAACCACGAGACCCGAGGCGAAAACAAACGCAAACAGGAAGCGCGAGAAACCCCTCCACCCATCGACAGACACGGAATCAGTCCCGCCCTCGCTGTCGTGCAGCGCGACCTTTCTCGAAAAGAAGTAGTACTTGTCCTGGCGCACGAGCAGATACGTCACGAGCATGAGAATAAGCGGCGATCCGATGAGGAGACCGAGACTCCAGCCGAAGAGGGTTCTCAAGCCCATCAGAGCAAATGCCTTGCCCCAAATGTCAAACCAGACGCCGTCTGTCCTCTTTCCACTCGGCACCCTCCCGTCATCACCGCCAGGTCCACGACCAACGAACGCGTCCCCGCCGTCGCCGGAGAGGAACTGCATAGTCTTGACGCTGGCGGAGAGCATGTGCCACAGACTGGCGCGGGAGGTATGTCGCGCGTCATCTTGCGGGGTATGGTACATATTCCGCGGTTCGTAGAAAGCAAGATCCAGACCCCGCGCGCCGTAGATATCATCAAAGATGATATAATCCGTCTGGCTCTTGATAAATCCCATAGAGAAGCTATCCGAGCCGATCACGGTACCAAACGGATTAGATGCCTTGGAGTAGGCCCTCGTTACCTCCATATCTGTGGACCGGAAGAGCACGGCGCGGCCTCCGGCGCCGGCGCCCTCGAGATTGAGGAACGTGTGGACGAACGGCATGACGGGGCTCTGGCCGAAGGCGCGGGCGCCCCAGAGGTAGTCCTCCTCGCCGTTGTTGAGGAGGGCGATGATGCCGTGCTTGGGCTGGTGGCCCGGGGTTGTGAAGTGGCTGATCAGCTGCAGGACGGTGACGACTCCCATACCGTCGTCGGTGGCACCGTAGCCGGTGGACACTCTACTTGTTGTTAGATCTATAGTTTAGGGAATGGGTAATCCAAAAGGCAAAACTAACGAGTCGTAGTGGGCGTTCACAAGGACGCCGTGGTGACTCGGTGACCACTTCTCAGCAGGCTTTTTCCACCACTCCCCGTCGTCATCGTCAGTGCCGCGGATATACACAATAACATTCGTCCCCTCAAAGTAGGTCCCCATCCCACAGGCCTCCTCGGTTGAGGCGCTGGCCGTCTTAGTCGTGAGCGTGACATTCGACAATAGATCGTCGAAGATCGTGACGAGAGGAGGGCTCCCGCCTGAGCGAACTTTAGCACCAGTGCTCCTACAAGTCATGCCGTGGTTAGGAACGATCATCAAACGACGGCAAACATGGTACCAGATTCAGTCAGGAACATACGCAGTCACAGACAACTTCTCCCTCGTCCACGGCACCCCATTCTCATTCAAGACATCATGTATCCTCCCCAGCAAATGCTCCCTCACATCTTCGTTGAACTTGCTGTTAAACGGGTGGTACGCCCTGGTAATGGTGGTCAAATCAGCCCACGCATCGTCGATATTAACCCCCGGAAACGGCGTCGCCGTCTTCGGCTCCGGTGGGACAGTCTCCTGCACGAAAACGATCGGGATAACGAGGGCGAGGTAAACGACCGTCGTCCAGAAGGTCACTTGCGCGGGCCGGAACGCGAGTGGATTGCGCCACTTCATGGCGACGCGCCGCGGGGAATAACGCGCGACAAAATAACGAGGAGGGGCGGTGTCTTTGACGGATAAGAGGCATATAATGATGATTGAGCGGGACCCTAAGGCGATGACGATGGACGAGATGAGACGATCGATAAGTTCGCGGTGGGGAGCGCGGCGCTGTGGGACGCGATGATGCACGGATGCCTGCGGGTCTGAAGTGGGGGGGCCTTTACGGCGTCATGCGGGGGAGTCGGTGGCAGCCTTTAGTGGGGCTACCTTGTGAAGGCTGCTGGGACAAGCGTACCTGCCTCGGCACCGCCCCCAGACCATGCATACGTACATCGTAGAGAAAGTTCTGATTCTCCGAGGTATTTTCTATTGTACGTCTTACTATGGCACGAAAGAGAGGATGATGGGCCAATTTTACGTATCAACTTCCGAAGGTGCTGGGAGGCTCACATAGACGTACCCATATATATCCACCTTGCGACAAGAAATTTCAACAATTCATTACCCAGCATTGTAGCTCAGGGGTAGAGCACTGGGCTCATAACCCAGGGGACCTAGGATCGAAACCTAGCAATGCTACATTTCTTTTTGCATTTTTGCATTTCTTTTTGGCTCTCCCACCTCGTTGTCTTTTGACTTGTCTATTTATTCGCATCCATCCGATGTAGCGGGATATTTTTTTTTTCTGAATTGCCTTGTGAAGACCACTCTTCGCCATTCCCGTCTCGCTCGTCTCATCCCGCGCACTGGGGCGCGGGAGCCTGACGGACCGGACATGATGCTCCCTTGTTCTCGCCCTTGGGAGTTCCGAGTTTCCCGGTGCTGCCACTAGGGATACTAGGGATAAAGAAAGACTCAGCAGGGGCACGATAGAGGGGCGGCAGGGCGAGGTACCGGAGGGGCGGGGAGCTGCTATGCACGCCGTGTGTGTTTGCAAGGCTATCCACCATTGAGGGCTGGCGCGGACGAGACATTGACTCTGTTGGGGGCGTTCGCCCCGTGTTTCACGAAGACGCGGGGTCCCCAGTCAGCCGCCGAGTTGGTGTGGGATCTGTTCAGCTACGAGTCCGGGGTATACCATGCTGCGAGGCATGGAAATAGAGCAAGATTAGTGTGCCCCGGCGGCAATTGGGGCTTAGGAAGGGCGCGCCACAAGCAACCCATGTCCGAAGCGCATCATAAATGCCCATGCACGACATCAACAGAACATCAACTATTCATGTCCGTGGCCAAAAATAGGCTCGGGAGGTGGCAGGACGCGGCATTGGCGCGACCGGCCAATGGATTCTGCGGCTCGGTCGGCGTGGGCTGGGGTGGGGACCAATCACGGGCCGAGCGGGAGGGGGATGGGGGAAGATTGTGGGTGGATTGGGTGCGGGTGCGGGGGAGCTGTGGAGGGGTCCGACGTTGATCTCCAGTGACGGCGGAAGTTCCGGGGTTGAATGGGACGGGGGGGGGGGGGCTTCTGGATGCGTTCGTCGGATAGGACAAGAAGCCATGTTACATGTCATCGGGCGGGCCGATGCTGATGCTCGTGCGAGGATGCCGTGAGTATGAGTCAACGCCAGACAGCGTCATTTCGTTCTGGTCACACCGGGCC